>JAWNME010000568.1:0-30687 GCA_035044385.1 Drosophila neutralis
TGGTTTTAATACATGGGCCAACCGGTGGAGCATCTGCATCAATGAGAACAAGTCTCAGCACTGTACGTTTACGCTCAGGAGTGGTAACTGTCCAACCGTCCGACTCGCACTGTACGTTTGCGCTCAAGAGTGGTAACTGTCCAACCGTCCGACTCAACAACACGACCATATCTCAGGGGAACCATGTTCGCTACCTGGGTATGTATCTGGACAGGAAACTTACCTGGCGCAAACACATACAGATCACGGCAGCAGTGTGTAGATCCAAGAGGGCGAAACTCAACTGGTTGCTGAAGTCATCCAGCAAACTCAGCTTGAGCAACAAGCTGCTGGTGTACAGGAGCATCATCGTGCCCACATGGACATATGGGATTCCATTTTGGGGCACAGCAGCAAAATCTTGGGTTAACCAAATTCAAGTCTTGCAGAACAAGGTGCTAAGAGACATCTCAGGAGCTCCACCTTATGTGCGCAATATGACGCTGCACAACGACTTCTGTGTTCCGACAGTCTTCAGCCAAATAAACCGACAAACAGGTCGTTATAATGACCGGTTACATAACCATATTAACCCACTAGCTTCGACACTAGGGTCGAATACAACCCGCAGACGCTTAAAGCGCCTCCACACCAGTGACCTGTGGACAGTTGGACGCTAATAGTATCGTTATGAAACAAATGTTATATTCAATGTTATATTGTTATATTGTTGCTAACGTAATATTGTAATACGTCAAAACCAATTATTTGTTTATGTTATTAATTTAAATTTTAATGTTATTATATATCCAATATTTTAAACAATATTTTATACCCTTTCATTAGGTTGATTAATATTAAATTAAAATAGTTACATTAAAAAAAAAAAAAAAAAATCAAAGCCACACGGAGCAGCCGAGGTACAACACTCCACAGCGAATGCGAGTAGAGCCGCAACAGAGACGCGTGGAGCCCTCTAGGTACAACGCCCCGCAGAAAAGGCATCTTCAACAGAGACGCAGGGAGCCGCTACGACGACATATGGAGTCACCACAGACGCGCCACTACCGCCAAATAGAGCCAGCGCCAAGGCAAGACGGCCCACGGCTTATGCGGATAGCGGACAGTGGACAGACACAGAGAACTGAAGCCGACTCGGACACCAGACCAGCCCCGAGGACGAGACGCGACAATATACAAACACATATAAATAATACAGCGATGGCCTGCAGATGTTGCGGCCAGGAGGGACACCGTGCGATAGAGTGCACAAATCCTACGCTGGATTATTGTTGGATATGTGGACGTATCGGAGTTCGTACGTCGGTATGTTGTCTGTCGGGAGAAGGACACCGGCGTCCACCACCGAGAAGCGAGTTATAGATGGCTTAGTTCTCGGATGGGATTTTCTGTCGGGCATGGGAACGGTTTTCGAGTGCACAGGCCCGAAGATAAATGTACCGGGAAAAAGAATTCGAGAGCATCAGGAGGAGAGACTGTACATAGCAAAGACAGTCAAACCAACAGTGAGTGGTAAAGATGCCAAATCTCGACAGCCCCGGAAGGAGACATGCCGGTGAGTCTCAACGGTGGAAGACGCGATGGACCAAGCAAATAAAAAGTGCCACTGGATCCAGAAGATGCGAACCACCATCGCCAAGAACCCAAGAAAATTCCCGGACTACATGGAGGAGTCTGGAAATTTATACAGGGACATCCCTCACAGAGACGGAACAGAGGATGCGACAGCCTGGAAATTGTGTGTGCCAACCGACAAACGGTCAAAAGTTCTGAGCGAGAACCACAACACCGCCGCCGCAGGCCATACGGGAGGCCGGAAAACAATAGCCCGAGTAGCAATACGCTCCTATTGGCCAGGCTTATACAGGGATGTTCGAGAATATGTTCAACAGTGCGAAATATGCCAACAGTATAAGCCGAGTCAATTGGCCGCGGCAGGACACGTGCTGACGCAGATACCTGAAGAGCCCTGGAGCACGGTGAGTGCAGACTTCGTGGGACCATTACCAAGGTCTACCCATGGAAACACGATGCTGTTGGTCTTCATAGACAGCTTCTCGAAGTGGCACTTAGTGGCACTTAGTGCCACTTAGAAGCGCTACAACAGCAGCACTGCAGCAAAAGGCCTTCAGAGAGAGGATTCTGGCACGGTTCGTTGTGCCAAAGGTGTTAATAACCGACAACGGCACACAGTTCACCAGCAGGGCGGTCAACAATTTCCTGGAGGATATGAATGTTAAGCACCAATTTACTGCACCTTATACTCCTCAGGAAAACCCCTCGGAACGAGCCAATCGCACTGTAAAAACGATGATCGCGCAGTTCGCGAGGAACAACCAGAGAAGGTGAGATGAGGCGCTACCCGAGCTGACACTGGCAGTCAACACCAGAGTATCAAGCACTAGAGGGTATAGCGCCGCATTCATCACACAAGGTCGGCGTAGTTCGACGAAGTGGCGATCGGTACGGGTCAAGTAGCGCAAACGCCGACCGAAAATGAAAATAAGAGCAAAGAAATTTTCGAGATGGTTCGGCGGAGCTTGGAAAAGGCCTCGCAGGATCAAGCAAGGCACTACAACCTTCGTCGCAGGCAATGGAACCCCAAAATTTGAGACAGGGTGTGGGTGAAATGTCAAATGCGGCGGAGGGATTCGCAGCCAAACTGGCACCAAGATACGGCGGTCCGTACCAAATCGTGGATTTCACGTCGCCGGTAATATGTAAGCTGAAGTGCTCGGCGGATAAGCGGATAAGGACGGCCCATGTGAGCGACTTGAAGCCGCATAGCAACGAGGCGGGTGAGTCCCGAAAGTGTAAGAATAAAATAAAAGGAAGGTGTACAAAGGTCTACACCTAAATATAACAAGAATAATAATAAATAAACATACAAATATATACTGACATATCCAGATCACGCAGATCTCTTATGTCCACACTCTCTGCAACCGCAACAGCAGGGGGCAAAAATTAAAACGCCGTATCACCATAAAAACGTAAACAAATCCAACAGAGCCAGCGCACAATAATTAAAAGCCCAGATCCCAGAATCAAACGCAACGTAAATAAATAAATCCAACAGAGCCAGCGCACAATAATTAAAAGCGCAGATCAGTATAAACATAAAGAAATTAAACTGAGCCAGCGCACAAGAGTTAAAACGCCGTCTCAGCAGAAACACATCTGTCAACGCATTTCATAAGAGCAACGCCGTTTCAGCAAAAACGCATCCGTCAGCGCATTTTCTAAAAGTAAACAAAATCCTAGAACTAAAGACGCAAATGCGAACTTTCATAATAGATAAAACCATAAGCATAAGTTAGAGTTATTTTGTACGCGAAACCGAGAAGACGTGATTTTAAAATAAAGAATTTTACTTTTGATTAAAACGGTCGTCGGACTTTCAATTGGTAGAACTTTCAATTCTCAGTACATAATCGACGCAGCCGGTAGGATAATAAAAATCGTGAAACGTCGTGGTCCTTCACAGGAAAACGTACTGGTGTTTCGCGAAATTGTTATCCGCATAAGGACTCCGTGAACCTTTAAAATCTCGGAAGGATAACAAAAATTGTGAAACCTCGTGGTCCTTTACTGGAAAACTGTTATTCGCATAAGGACCCCGTGATCCTTGAAAAACTTTTTCTTCTAAAAATAAGTAAATCATAATATACGCGAGGCAGACGACGAAATTTTTTTTTTGCATTGAATAAACTTTTAAAAAATAAATAAAATAAAATAAAATTATTTCAACGAGTGAACAAAACAACAAAAAAACAACAAAATGATGCCAGAAGCCACATTGATTCGAATACACGGACAAACCTGCCGACCACGATCCTTCTATGATGAAGATGATGAAATGGGAGCCTATTTAGGAGGTATCGAACTCTTAAAGGAATACTACCAAATCGAGGACATAAGCAGAACCAAACAACATTGGGGGCGATACAACAAAATGATAGTGGAAATCTGGGCCAAGCTGAAGGATTGGCTGACCGTTGTGCTCGAGCCACTCACCAATGCTAAACCCTCGGATTTGGCAGGCTTCGTAAATTATCTACTGAAAATAGACAAATCGGAAAAGGATCTCATCAGATTATTTCTTACCTCCTTCTGTTTTAGACATTGAATTTATAAGTATTAAAATTCAGTTTAATACTTTTTCATTGTTTATAACTTGTTCTTATATTCCACCTCATTCAGATGTCTCAATATATCTGAACCATCTATCCGCTAACCAATATATTTCCTCTATGCTTTCGGATAGAGACTATTTGATTGTTTGTGGTGACTTTAATCTTCCAGAAATTATATGGTCCGCTCCATCAAATGCTTTGGTGCCACTTAGTTCAAATGAGTTTATCGATGGGTTTCATGAGTTGTCACTGTCTCAAGTTAACCATATTCGAAACTGTAATGACCGTTTACTGGATTTAATTTTTGTATCGGATCCTACTTGTAGTTTTATCTCTCGTTGTGATCCACTTGTTAATCCCGAAGATCCTTATCATCCTACGCTCGATGTGATTATAGAGCTTCCTACTCTTGTACCTCTTGTAGCATCGGATTCTACACGTAAGAATCGTTGCTTCCGTAAAGCAGATTATATTAGACTTAACCAATTGTTATTAGACACTGATTGGGCAGAACTTTACTCCTGTTCTAGTCTGGACAATGCTGTCTCAATATTTTATACTACCATTGACTCTCATTTGGATGCGTGTGTTCCCCGTTCGAATCCAGGGAAGGCTAATAGGCCTCCCTGGTTTTCGCGGAGTTAGATAGGTTGAAAAATGTGAAGTCAAGGTATTATAAGAAGTTTAAGAGAACAAGTAATCCTTTTGATTACTCTCGATATTTAGTTGCTAGAGCAACTTTTATTACACATAACTCACGTTGTTATCAAAGTTACCTTCTTCGTTGTAGGCTGCAATTTGCACAAGATCCTAAGCAGTTCTACAACTTTGTGAACATGAAACGCAAATCTTCTTCTTTACCTAATTACGTTTTTTTTGAAGATAGGAAAGCAAAAGATGATCAGGATGCAGCAGATCTGTTTGCTGATTATTTTCAATCCACTTATTCCTCAACTAACTTCTCACAAAATGTGCCATATCCTTACCATGTTCAAAGGGCTAATTGCATTTTTGTTCCTGTGATCACTTTTGAGTCACTTCTTGACGACCTACACTCTATCAAGCCTGGATATTCGCCTGGTCCTGATGGAGTTCCGGGATGTGTACTTAGGTACTGTTCCGAGGCCATTTGCCAACCTTTACTTAAATTATTTACCTTGTCTGTTGAAACATGTTGTTTTCCTGATATTTGGAAGGAATCCTTTATTATTCCTCTCCATAAAAATGGCCTAAAGTCTGATGTAAAAAAACTATAGGGGTATTTCCAAATTGTCCGCAATACCTAAGGCATTTGAAAAAATATTGACGACTCAACTGCAACACTTATGTAGCTCTATTATTTCACCATTCCAGCATGGTTTTGTGAAATGTAGGTCTACTACCACTAACATTCTTGAATTTACTTCCCTTGTTATCAAAGGATTTCAGAATAAAATGCAAACGGATGTCGTTTACACAGACTTCAGTAAGGCCTTTGACTCTGTTAACCATTCTCTCCTTCTTCGCAAAATAGACCTTATAGGACTTCCAACTAACTTTCTGACTTGGATTTCGGAGTATCTGAGTAACAGAACTCAAAAAATTGTTTTCAAATCTGTGCTCTCTAAACCTATCCTAGTTACCTCTGGTGTACCCCAGGGTAGTCACCTTGGTCCAGTGCTTTTTAAATTATTTATTAATGACCTTCCTTCTGTTATTTTGTACTCTAACATACTAATGTATGCTGATGATGTCAAGTTGTGCCTGGCATATAATGATATGTCCTCTCATTGCTTATTGCAGGCGGACTTATTTTCCTTTTTGTCTTGGTGCAAAATGAATCTGCTTAACCTGAACTGCTCTAAGTGTAATTTTATCGTATCACTCCCCATGTTGTTAGTTACACTCTCGATGGGGTGCCACTTGATAGACTGAATGAAGTAAAGGATTTAGGTTTACTTCTTGATCACAGGTTAAAGTTCGATAACCATATTAAATTGACTGTCAACAAAGCTTTTCAAGTTCTTGGTTTTATAAAGCGTTGGTCAAAGGAATTTGATGACCCTTATACGACCAAGATACTTTTCACTTCCCTGGTACGTACAATTCTGGAATATGGATCTTGTGTGTGGTCTCCACAGTATCATATTCATCAAAGTAGATTGGAATCCGTACAGAAGAGCTTCTTACTCTTTGCTCTTCGCCGCTTTGACTGGGGTGTTCTTCCTCCATACCCCAATAGGCTCCTGCTTCTTAACCTTCCCTCCCTAACTAACCGTCGTGTTATGCTAGGAGTTATGTTTGTAGTTAAATTAATCAAAGGAGAAATCGATTCAGCTGCGTTGTTGAGCCAAATAAACTTTTCTGTTCCCTTTAGACCTTCTCGCAATTTCTTTCCACTTTCCCTTAATCGCTGTACTACTAATTATTCCTTGCATGAACCGTTTCGAGTACTCTGTAATGATTATAACAAATTATCCTATATAATCAATTCAGAGTCCTCCATTTCTTTAATTAAAAACTCTATTTTAAATGCCCTATCTCGGGAATAACTTTTTTGCGTGCACTGGTGGCGGACTAATTCTTACTAACTCTTTCAAATTATTTTTGGTCTAATTGGGTTTTTCTGGGTTTTCCCCAATTCATGCAACAAATGTTGGACCAATTTGCTTTTAAATAAAATAATAATTTTAATCTTCCTTATTTTAAATATATTTATAATTTTTATATTATTTAAATTAAATTAAATTAAATTTTTTAAGCTTTCTATATTTTTGGTGTCGACTGACTTTTAGTCGACAATAAATAAATAAATAAATAAATAAAGAGCGTCATGATCAAGCAACTGAATGTGTTTCTATCCGAGGAAACGACTCGTTTCGTGGATCGTCTGTTCGATGCCATCGCCAGCGAGGAGTACCTAACTTTGCCCGTTCCCATACCAGTGGCTACGATAGTCTTTCCCGAACAGGACCTGGACCATGATCTGGAGGTTGGTACTGAGCAACAACAGCAGCAACAATAAATCAACAACGAAATCATAATTAGGGAGCCTACGTCCGAAGCGTCCAGCGCCTTCGTCCGCAGCATCAACAGTGCCTCAATTGCCACAGAGGCCAACACAACAAAATATGAAAACAAAAATAAGGTAGAGGAATTTGAAAACAAAAACTTAAGAAAAAGAATGAAAATAGGGAGGAAGAATATAATAACAAAAATAAGGTAGAGGAATATGAAAACAAAAAATAAGGAAAAATAATGAAAATGAAAATAAGGAGGAAGAATATAACAACAAAAATAAGGAAGAATATGAAAACAAGGATAGGAAATTAACGATGTTCAGTATAAAGAGAGTGACAATTTGACTTTCCCAAATACTGTAAAACACGTTATCAATAAAAAAAAAATAATAATAAGGAAAATGAAAATAAGGATAGGAAATTAACGATATTCAGTATAAAGAGAGCGACAATTTGACTTTCACAAATACTGGAAAACACGTTATCAATAAAAAAAAAAATAAGGAAAAAGAATATGAAAATTAAAATAAGGTAGAAGAAAATAATAACGAACATAAGAAAAAAGAATATGTTAATGAAAATAAGAAAAAATAATATGAAAATGAAAATAAGAAAGAAGAATATGAAAACGAAAATAAGAAAAAAGAATATTTTAATGAAAATAAGAAAAAAAGAATATGAAAATGAAAATAAGAAAAAAGAATATGAAAATGAAAATAAGAAAAAAAAAGAATATAAAAACGAAAATAAGAAGAAGAATACAATAACGAAAATAAGGAAGAAGAATATAAGGACCCACCACTAACAAAATATATACATACAGCATACAGTACCCAGTTAAATAAAATTAAAAAGATCAATAAGGTAAACGACAAAAGAAAAATCGTACATTATCAAACTAAATTTAAGAAGAAAAAGAAAATAAATATAAACAAATTTAATTAAATATTGATTCACAAAAATTGTTAAATATAAAAATATCAACTTACATAAGAGAACATACAAAAACTAACAATACCTTTGTTGAGCTATTGATCTTTTTCAATAGCTATCGAATTTTTAAAGTCACAAAAAATAATAGAAACGCACCGAGAACTTGCCTTTCTATAAATTAAGTTTATTACTGTGAGGAGCCATATAGCACTGACATAAGCTATATGCGCCCCTCGCAACAATTGCCACATACGTTATGGGCAACCCTCCAAACGATGTGCAACAGACGACATTGGATCTTGCGCCGCGTCAGCAGATTTCGTCAACGACGAAAACAACTGCAACCAGGTGAACACCTGCAGCCAGCAAGCAGCACATTACGCAAGAAGACCACAGTGGGCCAACAGCACACGCGGCTCCGATTTCCAGCAAGAGCACACGTGCCTACCCCCAGCGACTGGAAAACGGACACCACCACTTGGCGCTGTTGAGAGCGCAAGTGCGCCATCAGCACATTCCATAGCGAATAGCGTGAGACCCAAGTGGGCAGCGATCACAGCAGAACCTGGGAGAGGCAACCACAGCACACGCGGCTCCGATTTCCAGCAAGAGCACACGTGCCTACCTCCAGCAGTTGGAAAACGGACACCACCACTTGGCGCTGCTGAGAGCGCAAGTGCGCCATCAGCGCATTCTACGGCGAGTAGCGTGAGACCCCAGTGAGCCGCGGTCGCGAAACAGGCGATCGCTGCTCGAATTCCAACCAATGGCAGCGATCACAGCCGACCATGGGAGAGCGGAACGACACATCAGGCATAAGCAACCGCTGCTCGAATTTCATCGATTGCAGCGACACCAGTGGGCTGCAACCTTGAAACAGGTGACCGCTGCCTCAACCCCAACGAGTACAGCGTCGATTGGAAAACGTGGGAAGTGCAGCGTCGGCGGGAAATCGTGGGAAGTGCAGCGTCGGCGGGAAACGTGGGAAGTACAGCGTCAGCAGAAAGGCGTGAGAAACGCCCCAAAGAGACGAACCACCGACGCGATCTGACCTATAAAAGGGGGCGTCACAGACCACCAAGGGTCAGTGAGTGCGAAATTTAACTACGCGGCAACAGTGCGGAAGATTTAACCGGAGTGCGACACAGTTCGAACGGGATAGAATCATAAGCTGCGAGCCAATTGTAAACGGTAGTAAAAATAATACTAAGTGCGAAATAAAACACAAAATAATACTAAGTGAGAAATCAAAACACAAAATAATACTAAGTGAGAAATAAAACACAAAATAATACTAAGTGAGGAATAGTTAAAACTAATCTTAAGAATAAATGCAAATAAAACTCCTAAATTAAATATACGAAGTGTTATTAATTGTTGCAAACGCAACTAAATAAAATTTGTTGCTCGAACCCATAGCTCGACTGAGTTTTAGCCCAGCTAAAACTGGACGAACTGAAAAGGTTCGTTACAACTGGCGCCCAACGTTAGTGGTTGTGATAATTAATAACACACAGTGATAATAAAAGATATAAGCAATAATGGTTCGCGCATGGGTATACACCCTCAAGAGGGAGGGAAGTGATAAAATACGCCGAAGAATTTGAACTGCCACTTCGCGGAACATTAGATGAACTGCGCCGACAGTTCGGAGAATGGGCGATGGCTAACGAGTCCACACCACAATACAGCCAGCGGCTGCAGGAAATGGCAGCCATGCATACCAAAATATCACCGGCAAAAGGAGTAGAAAAAGCAGCGGAGACAATAAAAGTGCCGAATATAGATTTCGCCCAGTTCAGCATACCTGCAATGACCTCAGCAGCAGCGCGCACACGAGAAGAAAGCCGCACGGTATGGGGAACACCAACACCTAACCCTTCAAGGAGAGGATCCATAAATGACAACACAGCGCCGGAAACATCGTCAGAATACCCAAGGATAGCGAAGCAAGTCCGGGAATGGAATATTCGCTTCGACGGCACCACAAAGCCGTTGGAATTCTTGGAACAGATCGAGTGGTCAGCGGAAACATATGGACTCAACCTGAATCTGATCCCCAGGACCATGCCGGAACTACTCCAGGGAGTGGCTCTGAAGTGGTATGTGGCCAATAACCAACACTGGACGAGGTGGGGAACATTTGTCCAAAGTTTCCAGGGGTATTTCTTACCCATAGACTACTTCGAAAACCTGAAGGACGAAGTCACCCGCAGACGTCAGGGCGTAAACGAGCCATTTAAGTTATACATGGTGGAAATGCAGACATTAATGCGGCAGCTGAAATACACAAAGAACGAACAACTGCACAGAATATACACCAACAGCCTCCCAGATCTACGCGCATACGCCAGACCAAATGATTTCACAGAATTAACGGAGTTAATGCATTTGGCAGCCACATTTGAGGAACTTGAAGCTGATAGGGAAAAGCTGAGACAACAGAACCGCGCAAAGCAGCACAGTTATAACAACACACATCGAATGCATATAGAACCGCAACAGAGACGCATGGAACAGCCAAGGTACAACGCTCCACAGCAAAGGCAAGCACAGCCCCAACAGAGATGGGGGGAACCACCACAACGGTATATGGATCGACAACAGGTACGTAACATTCATCATCCCGAACCTGCACCACGGCAAAACAGGCCACGATTCATGACCATGACCGACAGTGGGGGAACGCACAGTCATGCGCACAGGGAGAGAGACGAGACCGATGCACGACCCAGACCAGCACCGAGGACAAGAAAGGACAATATAGCGACACACATAAATAACCCAGCAACGGCCTGCAGAGGTTGCGGCCAGGAAGGACACCAGGCGAGAGATTGCACAAGTCCTATGCTGAATTACTGCTGGATGTGTGGTCGTATCGGAGTTCGGACGGCAGCATGTTGTCCGTCGGGAAACGGTCACCGGCATCCGTCACCAAGGGGCGAGCGGAAGCCGAACAGGCCAGCCCCAAGACGCTAATCGGCAGCCTGCGGTGCGAGGGAGCGCAGCTGACAGCGGTCGTAGAGATCGGCAACTGTCAGCATAAGGCTACGATAGATACAGGGGCCACGAGTAGTTTCATTAGTGAGAAACTAGCTCGGGGACTGTGCAACGTAGGCCGACGATGCGCAACCGAACGACGAGTCCGCATGGCAGATGGCCGAAACAGCGGAATACGAGAACAAGTCACAGCAAACATCAGACTCGGAAACAGTAGCATGGACATAAGTCTACTGGTACTCCCAGGTGTAATAGACGACCTTGTTCTCGGATGGGACTTTTTATCTGGCATGGGCACAGTACTGGAGTGCGCTGGACTAAAAATACACCTACCAATACGGCAGGTACACGAACAGAAGGTAGAAAGACTGTCTGTCGCAAAGACAGCCATACAAAAATTGGATCCGGACGCAGAAATCGATGCGTTTCTGCAACGAGAGTTAGCTGCCTTTGAGAACATAAAGGGAACTTCGCCCATAACGGAGCATCGCATCGTCATGAGTGACGATCGGCCAATAAAACAGAGGTATTTTCCTAAAAACCCCAAGATGCAGGCCGAGATCAACAAACAAGTTGATGAACTGCTGGCCAAAGGATGCATAGAGCCATCGAAAAGCCCGCACAGCGCACCAATAGTGATGGTCAGGAAAAAGACTGGTAAGTGGCGCCTCTGCGTAGACTTCAGGCAATTGAACGCCAAGTCCATAAAAGACGCATACCCACTACCAAGAGTCCACCACATCCTGGACCAGCTAAGGGAAGCGCGATTTATCACGAGTTTGGACCTAAAGGACGGGTACTGGCAGATCCCCATGGAGAGGGAGAGTCGAGAGAAAACGGCATTCACAGTCCCGGGAAAAGGACTGTTCCAATGGAAAGTAATGCCATTTGGACTCCATTCTGCACCAGCCACGTTCCAGAGAGCCCTCGATCGCGTGATTGGACCCGAAATGATGCCACATGCGTTTGCATACTTGGACGACATCATAGTGATCGGGAAGACACGCGAAGAACACATGGATAACTTGAGAGAAGTATTCCGACGACTTAGAGCAGCGAATCTAAGGATCAACGTGGAGAAGTGCGATTTCTTCAAGAAGAAGCTGAAATATCTCGGTCACCAGGTCACGGAAAAGGGTATCCGCACTGACCCCGAGAAAGTAGCTGCAATCGCCGAACTGAAGCCACCTGGAAACGTAAAGGAGTTACGACAATATCTGGGAGTGGCATCTTGGTATAGGCGCTTCGTACCGGATTTCGCCACAACAGTACATCCACTAAACGCACTTCTAAAGAAGGGCACAAAATGGGAATGGACCGCGGAGCGGCAGGAAGCATTCGAGAAGGTAAAGTCAAAGCTGACACAATCACCTGTGTTGGCATGCCCAGATTTCTCACGACCATTTTGCCTGCAAACAGATGCTAGCAACTATGGCTTGGGAGCGATACTGACCCAAAACTCAGAGGAGGGTGAACGGGTCATATCGTATGCAAGCAGATCTTTAAATGGTGCGGAGCGTAACTACTCTGCGACCGAAAAAGAGTGCCTTGCAATAATCTGGGGCATAAGGAAGCTACGACCTTACCTGGAAGGATACCACTTCACCGTCGTAACAGATCATATGGCACTGAAGTGGCTCAACTCCATCGAAAGCCCCTCAGGCAGAATTGCGAGATGGGCACTGGAGCTGCAACAGTTTGATTTCGATATCAAATACAGGAAAGGAAACCTGAATATCGTCGCAGATGCCCTATCCAGACAGCCACTAAAGGATACATGCCGCAGAGTCTCAACGGTGGAAGACGCGATGGACCAAGCAAACAAAAACTGCCACTGGATCCAAAAGATGCGAACCACCATAGCCAAAAACCCAAGGAAATTCCCTGACTACATGGAGGAGGCTGGAAACCTGTACAGACACATCCCCCACAGAGCTGGAACAGAGGATGTGGCAGACTGGAAATTGTGTGTGCCAACCGGTAAGCGGACACAAGTTCTCAGCGAGAACCATAACACCACCACCGCAGGCCATACAGGAAGCCGGAAAACAATAGCCCGGGTAACAGCGCGCTACTACTGGCCAGGATTATACAGGGACGTACGAGCATATGTCCAACAGTGCGAAATATGTCAACAGTATAAACCGAGTCAATTGGCCGCGGCAGGACACATGCTGACGCAGATACCTGAAGAGCCCTGGAGCACAGTATGTGCAGACTTCGTAGGACCATTACCAAGGTCCACCCATGGAAACACGATGCTGTTAGTCTTCATAGACCGCTTCTCGAAGTGGACCGAAATGGTGCCACTCAGAAGCGCCACAACAGCAGCACTACAAAAGGCCTTCAGGGAGAGGATTCTGGCACGATTCGGGGTGCCAAAAGTGCTGATCACGGACAACGGCACACAATTTTCAAGCAAGGTGTTACAACATTTCCTCGAAGAAATGGGAATTAAACACCAATTCACGGCACCCTACACGCCACAAGAAAATCCCACGGAACGCGCGAATCGGACGGTAAAAACAATGATCGCCCAATTCACCAAGGAAAACCAAAGACGTTGGGATGAGGCGTTACCAGAACTAACACTAGCAGTCAACACCAGCGTCTCCAGCACCACAGGTTACAGTGCCGCTTTCATCACACAAGGTCGAGAGCCGAGGCTACCAAAGGCTTTGTTCGACGAAGTAGCAATTGGAACAGGCAAAGAGGTCCAAACGCCGACCGAAAACGAAAAGAAACTAAAGGAAATTTTCGAACTGGTCCGGCGGAACTTGGAAAAGGCCTCACAGGACCAAGCAAGGCACTACAACCTGCGCCGCAGACAATGGAACCCCAAAATCGGAGAGAAGGTATGGATGAAACTGCACCACCTTTCGAATGCAGCAGATGGGTTCGCGGCCAAGCTAGCACCGAGATACGGAGGCCCGTACCAAATCGTAGACTTCACATCACCGGTGATCTGCAAACTAAAAAGCCCGGATGATAAACGGATAAGGACGGCACATGTGAGCGACTTAAAACCACACAGCAAGGATAGCGGTGAGTCCCCAGATCCACAAAAATGAAAAAAAAAAGGAGATATATATACAAAAAAAAAAAACAAAATATAAATATATAAATATATATAAATAATATATACATAAGAAAATAACATAATAACATAAAACGCCAAAAAGAAACGGCAATAATGAAAAAAAAAGAGCAAGGGTATGCAAAAGTTGTATACACCTAGATATAAAACATTAAGCATAACAAATGTTCACAGAGAACAGACTTCTCCAATTGCCACTGTGCAAAACGTAACGCAGCGTGAGAAGCACCACGACCAACCTCAACATCCACTAAGAAAATTTTTTAGCGTGCACCAAAACACACCACTCCAATTGCCATTGCGCAACACATAGCACAGCGTGAGAAGCACCACGACCAACCTCAACATCCACTAAGAAATTTTTTTTAGCGTGCACCAAAACACACCACTCCAATTGCCATTGCGCAACACATAGCACAGCGTGAGAAGAACCATGACCTATCTCCACGTCCACCAGGGAAAAGTGCAGCGGCCGTCAAAATCATAACAACTATGCGCCTGGTCGAAAACAGACACCACCAGCACCTGCACTGGGTATAGAACAAGAGCAAGTGAAGCACCCAGACGCGGCTGGCAAACAACAAAATTTTCACACGGGTGTCAAGGCAGGCACAGGTAAACGAGCACGCATAGCCACCCAAAAAGGGTATATAATGAGGCCGCCGGACATACCGAACATCATTCCAACCCAATTATCAACATGGAAAATAAGCAAGCCGCAACAAACGCAACCCAAAATCAGGGTGCAGTGGGAACCCCGCACCAATCCACCAGGAGAAGGTGCGTCGTACGCCTACGACGCCTGATGCGCACAGCGCATACCGGACACGGCACTCAGGAAGGGACACAATGAGGCCGCCGGACATACCGACACCGATGCTACGCAGGACGACTACGTCTACAGCCGTATCCGAACCCGAGAACTGGGACAGCGATGAGGACGACGACGTATACGCACCGGTGGCAGACCACGAGGTCGTGGAACACGAAGAAGACAGCGATGCGGAGGACTTCATATACGAGCCGGTGTCGGAAGAAGAAGGCGACGACGAACTCCAGCTGCAAGTTGAAGATGAGGACACACTCCCCTGGGAGCCTGTTCAAAACCCAAGCGACGAAATAGTGACCATCTCATCCGACGAGGAGGATAAGCCGGACCCTGAGGATTTGAACTGGCAAGACGATGAGGACACCATCCCCTGGGAGCCCCCCCAAAACCCGGAGGATGAATTACTAAACATTTCATCCGAGGATAAGCCGGACACCGAGGACTTGAACTGGCAAGACGATGAGGACACCCTCCCCTGGGAGCCCCCCCAAAACCCGGAGGTTGAAATACAATTACGACACTACACAATTATCACATTGCACGAGGAGGAGGACAAACAATGCTGAAACAACATACGAGGACAATGTACATCACAATTACATCAGTACCAATACAATTACAATTAACAATTACAATTACAAATTACAAACTAAGCTAAACAAAAGGGAAAATTTTACGATTCAAATAAAAACCCTACAGATATTCAAAAAAAAAATATATAATATAAAAACTCTTATAGCAAAGAAGTGGAAGGCTTCCACTTACCGAAGAAAGGGGGGAGTGTGAGGAGCCATATAGCACTGACATAAGCTATATGCGCCCCTCGCAACAATTGCCACATACGTTATGGGCAACCCTCCAAACGATGTGCAACAGACGACATTGGATCTTGCGCCGCGTCAGCAGATTTCGTCAACGACGAAAACAACTGCAACCAGGTGAACACCTGCAGCCAGCGAGCAGCCACGTGGCCACAGCACACGCGGCCCGATTTCCAGCAAGAGCACACGTGCCTCCCCCAGCGCTGGAAAACGGACACCACCACTTGGCGCTGTGAGAGCGCAAGCGCCATCAGCACATTCCAACGATAGCGTGAGACCCAAGTGGGCAGCGATCACAGCAGAACCTGGGAGAGGCAACCACAGCACACGCGGCTCCGATTTCCAGCAAGAGCACACGTGCCTACCTCCAGCAGTTGGAAAACGGACACCACCACTTGGCGCTGCTGAGAGCGCAAGTGCGCCATCAGCGCATTCTACGGCGAGTAGCGTGAGACCCCAGTGAGCCGCGGTCGCGAAACAGGCGATCGCTGCTCGAATTCCAACCAATGGCAGCGATCACAGCCGACCATGGGAGAGCGGAACGACACATCAGGCATAAGCAACCGCTGCTCGAATTTCATCGATTGCAGCGACACCAGTGGGCTGCAACCTTGAAACAGGTGACCGCTGCCTCAACCCCAACGAGTACAGCGTCGATTGGAAAACGTGGGAAGTGCAGCGTCGGCGGGAAATCGTGGGAAGTGCAGCGTCGGCGGGAAAACGTGGGAAGTACAGCGTCAGCAGAAAGGCGTGAGAAACGCCCCAAAGAGACGAACCACCGACGCGATCTGACCTATAAAAGGGGGCGTCACAGACCACCAAGGGTCAGTGAGTGCGAAATTTAACTACGCGGCAACAGTGCGGAAGATTTAACCGGAGTGCGACACAGTTCGAACGGGATAGAATCATAAGCTGCGAGCAATTGTAAACGGTAGTAAAAATAATACTAAGTGCGAAATAAAACACAAAATAATACTAAGTGAGAAATCAAAACACAAAATAATACTAAGTGAGAAATAAAACACAAAATAATACTAAGTGAGGAATAGTTAAAACTAATCTTAAGAATAAATGCAAATAAAACTCCTAAATTAAATATACGAAGTGTTATTAATTGTTGCAAACGCAACTAAATAAAATTTGTTGCTCGAACCCATAGCTCGACTGAGTTTTAGCCCAGCTAAAACTGGACGAACTGAAAAGGTTCGTTACATTACAAAGCTCCGATTTGAGCTACAATTGTTTATTACAAAGCTCCGATTTGAGCTACAATTGTTTATTACAAAACTCCGATTTGAGCTACAATTGTTTATTAATTAATTAATAATAATAAGACGAATACCGTGACGCGACTTGAATTCTCGAATTACGAAATAGAACTGACTAGCTGCCGAATTGCAGCTGGCATTGCAAAAGGCAAGCAAAGCGAGAACAAAAGCAATAAACGAAATGCCGATAAGCATGTACAAAACAACAGTTATGATCTTTACGTTAATTTTCTCTTTATGCTGCGCAGAGCATAACTTATTAAAAGAGTACAATATTAAGACAGAAGCTGCTTTACTTGTTGTTTTGCGCGGATACCTGCGTAACCAAACATTCTCCCCCCGTTGAAAGACACGGGCTTTCAACAGCATCCTCTTTCGGAAGCGCACACAACTTGCGCACAGCTCTTTTTATTGTTCCAGTTGACGTCTTGAGAACAGCTACTCGGGAAACGCCGTCAGCACCAGCAACAAGCTCGACCACACGAGCCAGTGGCCATTTAAGGGGTGGCAAGTTTTCATCCTTTACAAAGACAACATCGTTGATGTGAACACCCGGGTAGGATTTTCTCCATTTGGACCGTTGCTGAAGAAGCGTTAAATATTCATCACGCCAACGACTCCAGAAAATTTGCTGATAATAAGCTATACGCTGCCATCGATCTAGGCGGCTAACGTTTAGCTTGGTGACATCCGGCTCCGGATAAAGTGTGAGTGGCGCAGTACCAAGGAAGTGCGCAGGAGTTAACACATCCAGATCTGCAGGGTGCTCTGAAAGTGGAAAAAGAGGTCGAGAGTTTATTATTGCCCCAATGTGGCAAACCAGTGTGCGCAGATCATCCAGGGGCAAAACCGAGGGTCCGACCGACCGATAGAAATGGTATTTTGCTGTCTTCACCGCCGCCTCCCAAAGTCCACCAAAGTGTGGTGAGCGAGGTGGGATGAATTCCCATTCGATGTCGTCAGAGACACAAAACTGTCGGACAGAGTCGATGTGCTTCTCGCTGAGGAAGAGTCGCTTGAGTTCAGCTAAGTCATTCTTGGCTCCGACGAAATTTGTCGCATTGTCCGACCATATGCGAACAGGTTTACATCTGGTAAGAATAAACCTCTTAAGTGCATTGAGAAAGGCTGCTGTGACAAATCGGAACCAGTCGAGATGCACCGCCTTTGTTGCGAAGCAAATGAAGACCGAGATGTGCATTTTACTGGTCCTTTGTTACGAATCTCGCTCTTGTAATAAAACGGTCCACAATAGTCCACTCCAGTGACAGCGAAAGGATGCGAGCCCTAACACGATCGCGGGGAAGATCAGCCATGATTGTCTCAGCCAGGACCGGTTTTGCTCGAAAACACATAATGCATTTTGTTGTTACGCTGGAGACAGTCTTACGCCCACCAATAGGCCAATAGTGGAGCCGAATATGAGCAAGCAGAGAACGAGGTCCGGCATGCAGCTGACGCCTGTGAAAATGCATGATGATGGCGCGTGTGACAGGATGATGTCCCGGAAGTATGATGGGATGCTGAGCATCGAAATCCAGGCTCGAGTGTTTTAGACGGCCACCAACACGAAGAAGTCCAAACTCATCGATGAATGGGGTAAGCGAGGCAATAGAGCTGGATGATTTGATAGTCCGTCCGTCTTGAAGAGCCCTATACTCATCACTCAGATTCGCCATCTGGATGCTCCGCAAGAGTAGTTGAGTGCCCTTGTGTATCCAATCTACCGTTAGACTGGCAGCCCTGATGCGATTGCGAAATTTATATATATATCCGAAGACACGACGCAGGTTATGAAAAGAATTTGCAAACTTGCATCCTAAGCTGACATCAGAGCATCTAGAGATGGTAACTAGCACCTTTTGCCGCAGCTCAGGAAGCGTCCGGGCCGGTAAACATGATGCGGGCCAGTCGCACTCTCCTTTGGTTAAGAAATCGGGACCATGAGACCACAACGACCTAAAAGGTCGCTTGGAAGTGCTCCTCTAGAAAGAATGTCTGCCGGGTTGCATTCCGTCGGTACGTAGCGCCATTCCATTCCTGTCGTAAGCTCTTGTATTAAAGATATCCGATTAGCCGTGAACGTTTGGAAGCGCGAAGGCTCATCACGTATCCAGGATAAGACAACTGCCGAATCCGACCAACAATAGTATCTGCAGTTAAATAACTTCATTTGAGCTACTTCGCGAATAAGTTGAAAAAGCAGTGCAGCTGCAGATAATTCCAGCTTTGGTACTGTGAGAGTTCGTAAAGGTGCCACACGAGACTTAGAGCACAACAAATGAGCTATGCGCCTTCCCTCTGTTATGGATACAACGTAAATGCATCCACCGTAAGCCTCAATGCTCGCATCACTAAAACCATGAACTTCGATGATGCCCTTTGGAACAACGACCAGTCGAGGGAGTTTTATTTGCTCTGTGTTGCAAATATCGGCACACAAGCTATTCCAAGAACAGTGCAAAGAAGCAGGAAGACTCTCATCCCAATCCAATTGCTCTCTCCAAATGTGTTGCAAAAAGATCTTGGCCTTGGCTACCGATAAGTCCAAGCGGGTCATAGAATCGAGCAATGGTAGACAGCACAGACCGTTTGCTAGGCTTTCCAGGCGCTTTCATAGGCGAAAAGTTGAACAGAAGGCAGTCAGAGGCTGGATTCCACGCAAGTCCGAGAGTCTTCCTGACATCCGTGCCATCGTCAAATTTTAAAAAAGTCTCCTTTTCCTCATCAGGAACGTGTTGAAGTACGCGAGGATCGTTGGAGCACCACTTTCTAAGTTTAAAGTTTCCCTTTCGAAGCAGGCTGACTGTTTGCTCCATAATATAAATTACTTCCTCGGCAGAGTCACCTCCAGTGATGAGATCATCTACATAAAAATCGCTCAAAATCACTTTAGATCCAGAAGGAAATGAACCAAGCGAATATTTGAGGGTATATTCCAGAGCTCAGTGTCGACATCGTAGCTAGGCTGATTTCCAGTTATATAGTCGGCAGAATAGGCAGATGCTCGCGATTGAAAACTTATATCGGCTGAATAGCCTTCTGAGGCAACAGTAGACTCCCCCAATCCTGAGATCAAAGTAGGTGAGCGATGCTTGCGCAGCTGGAGGTGTTGAGCTAAACGAGATGTGATGATGTGCAGGCGGATGCGAAGCAAAGATAACTTGAGAGCCGTCAATCTGATTCTCAATATGCAGAAGCGTATGATGCTTGGCCTTGCAGCGGTTGCAGGTAGTGGAGCTGCACTCCTTTAGCCGATGACCTTTACACAGGCAATTAATGCAAAGGTTGAGCTTCCTTACCTCTCGTAGACGCAGTTGCGGAGACAGATTTCCAAAACGGGAACAGTTATAAATTAAGTGGCCAAAGGTCTCACAGAACACACATTTATTTGTGTTGGAGTTAGTAGCGACAAAGGCCTTTCTGCTAGTGTTAACGATTTTACTACTTTTTCCCACCTTAAAGCTAGGCGTATACGTTGCCATAGCGTGTTCCACATTTTCCAACCTTTGACATCGTCGATCCAGAAATGCCAAGAACTGCTCACAAGTAGGAATAGTATCCATCGGTGCTGTCTCCTCCCAACTGATCTGCGTTGCCTTGTCCACTTTCCGCAGCAAACTGTGCACGATAATGAATCCCGCAATCTGCTCAACGTTGCCCAGGCTTTGTAGAGCGCGCATGTTGGAATTAACCGTATCCGAAAGGGTTCGAAGTTTTACCGCTGACGACTATGCAATCTAATCCCAATATCTCCGTAATGCGTCATCAAAACATGCCCGTAATTCACTCCCGATTTCATCAAAGTCCAGCTCCTCCAAAGCGTCATGCATATTGTAAAATGCCTGCTGAGCACTTTCCAACGCCTTGAGCCGAACAGCCAACTCTTGTTCGCTGAGATTTGCTCCGGAGCGATTGCTTTGGCCATCCGTTTTACCTGTTCATCAATAGCTTTGGCCTTGGCTTTGTAAAACGGGGCAGTACGAGACTGAACGGCAGCAGAATTATGCATTTTAATATTCCTTTAGGAATCACGGAATTTTTCAATACAGCTTTAACACACCAGTTCAAAACGACGAAATGTCAAACACCTTGTTCTGGCGCAAGCAAAACGAAAAGGGACAAGCAATAACAATGCAGAAACGGCAGAAATGTTTAAGCAAAGCGATAAGCGAATTGACTGCGCAGGCGCCAATGTCAATTGGAGGTCAAACACTTGAACCGAAAGTGAGCACAAAACGAACCGAGAATATCGACAACAATGCAAGAGCGCGGGCGCTTTATTAATTGTATTGTTTAATTAACTCTTTACTTTAAATTATTTGTATTTATTTAAACAAACAGAGCTAATTAAATCACGTCGGGGTCACCAAATGTTGAGCTATTGAGCTTTTTCAATAGCTATCGAATTTTTAAAGTCACAAAAAATAATAGAAACGCACCGAGAACTTGCCTTTCTATAAATTAAGTTTATTACAAAGCTCCGATTTGAGCTACAATTGTTTATTACAAAGCTCCGATTTGAGCTACAATTGTTTATTACAAAACTCCGATTTGAGCTACAATTGTTTATTAATTAATTAATAATAATAAGACGAATACCGTGTCGCAACTTGAATTCTCGAATTACGAAATAGAACTGACTAGCTGCCGAATTTCAGCTGGCATTGCAAAAGGCAAGCAAAGCGAGAACAAAAGCAATAAACGAAATGCCGATAAGCATGTACAAAACAACAGTTATGATCTTTACGTTAATTTTCTCTTTATGCTGCGCAGAGCATAACTTATTAAAAGAGTACAATATTAAGAGAGAAGCTGCTTTACTTGTTGTTTGGCGCGGATACCTGCGTAACCAAACAACCTTGTTAATCATAAGTTTAACAACTAATAATTAAATATAAGATTAGTACAGTAACGACACCACACGTCGAACAAGAAGACAAAGCAACCGCAGAAAACACCAACAACTTACAGTTATACCCTATACTCTAACGCTTGAGGACAAGCTCATTTCTAAGGGATGAGGAAGTGACATATCCAGATCAAGCAGATCTCTCATGTCCACACTCACTGCAACCGCAACAGCAGCGCGCAAGAATTAAAACGCCGTATCAGCATAAAAACGTAAACAAATCCAACAGAGCCAGCGCACAATAATTAAAAGCCCAGATCCCAGAATCAAACGCAACGTAAATAAATAAATCCAACAGAGCCAGCGCACAATAATTAAAAGCGCAGATCAGTATATACAAAATAACTCTAACTTATGCTTATGGTTTTATCTATTATGAAAGCTCGCATTTGAGTCTTTAGTTCTAGGATTTTGTTTACTTTTAGAAAATGCGCTGACGGATGCGTTTATGCTGAGACGGCGTTGCTTTTAGTAAAGGCGTTGACGGATGTGTTTATGCTGAGACGGCGTTTTAACTCTTGTGCGCTGGCTCAGTTGGATTTGTTTACGCTTATACTGATCTGTGCTTTTTGTGCGCTAGCTCCGTTGGATTTGTTTACATTTATACTGATCTGCGCTTTTAATTCTTGTGGCTGCTGGTTCTGTTAGATTTATTTATTTTCGTAAATTTGATTCTGGGATCCGGGCTTTTAATTATTGTGCGCTGGCTCTGTTGGATTTGTTTATGTTTATGCTGATGTGGCGTTTTAATTCTTGCGCGTGCTGTTGCGGTTGCAGTGAGTGTGGACATGAGAGATCTGCGTGATCTGGATATGTCACTTCCTCATCCCTTAGAAATGAGCTTGTCCTCAAGCGTTAGAGTATAGGGTATAACTGTAAGTTGTCGTTGGCGTTTTCGATGGTGGCTTGGTTTTCTTGTTCGACGTGTGGTGTCGGTGCTGTACTATTCTTATATTTAATTATTAGTTGTTTAGGTAAATTTTTGAATTTGAACAAAAAGTAGCTTATTATTACTGTTTGTGTTAAGGGAAGTATTCAGTACATAAACTGAATACTAAAAGTCGTCGCAACTAGCACTTGAACTAGTTGGACTGCGGAGAGTGTGGTCCTTCTTTGCGCACAGAAAATGCGATGGTAGAAATAAATGAAGACGTCTGACGGGATTGAGTCTATAAAATGCGTGGCTTATATACAAAATTCTTAGAAATTCTTCGAATTCAAAGATGCTGATAGCTGACCCATGCAAGTCAGCATTGTTCAAGTGTGCAACTGAGAAATGCTGACAGCCCAAAATTAGGCTCTTGAGTCTAGCTTGAGTGGGTCAAGCTATTTTTAACGGTTAGAGGAGATGTCGCCTTACAAACGCCTGCACTCGGTGGAGTGAGACTGCGATCGCCTTATAAGTGGCTGCATAATATTTTCTATTGTAAGCATTTTCTATTTGTATGAATCTAAACAATATGAATCTAAACATTCTCCCGGCCGTTGAATCGGTGATCAACCATCATCTACATCCAGTGTGAATCGTCTTGGGGATGTTGATGGCACGGGTGTAGTGGCAGCTTCATTCCTTGTAGCTGCTGGTTGAAACGTCCAAAGGCGTTGTTTCCGTAGTGTATAGACCAGTAGCACAAGGACGGATACCACTAAAGCAGCATAAGCGGCGATATGTTGATGTTGTATTGGATTTATTTGGTCGGGCAGTTGTTTCTTGAGTGTGTTCAATTGTACCTGCAAGTCATGCAGTTCCTTATCTTCTTGTACATTGTCCTCTGATATGTTGAGTTTCGTAAAAGGGATGGTGTTTGGCTTGATTATGTTGCCAAAATGAGCATATCCCTTTTTCACTTGACTTATAATGGTGTTGAACATGCTGATGCTAATTTCTGAGCTGCGTGCTGTGCAACCTGATGACAACGTCAGTAGTCCGGTGTCCTTTAGTTCTATAGTAGACGGGGTTCCGTTGCATAGGGCTTGTAGTTCAGAATGCGTTGCAAAGATCCAATTGTTGAGATGGTGTGTTTTTGACCATACCATTTTGGTTGTTTTGTGAATTACTTGACACATCGTTGGTGTTTTGTTATTAAACAGTTGAAACTCAGACCGATTGTTAACATTAAACATAGCTTGATGGTAGAAGCATATGTATTCTTCATTCGGTAATGTTCGGCAGCGATGCAGATCATCTGTTGTGAGTCCCATGAATTGATCCCTGTGGATGTTTACAGCTATAATAGGTGTCTTAAGCTCAAACAGTCGCCAGCTTGTAGAGTCCCACATTGGAATTGGCACAATATTAAACAGTTCCAATATTGATGTTGACACTAGTGGCAGTTGTATTCTAAATATTACATGATTGTCGGGGACTGTGCCTTCTGCTCGCATAAATCTGTACAGGTGCATCACGTTAGATGATGTCACTGGTGGCATTTGATCTGGTGGCAAATGATCCCGTATTTGATCCAATTGTTCCTTTAATTGATCGGGAGAAATTAATATTGGGCTTATTGTACGGTGACGAATTCCAGTAAGTACGTCCACTATTTCCGATTGCATGCGTTGAAGGCTGGCTGCTAACAGTGTCAATTGAGCTGTTAACGCCAGGTAAGTCTCCGTAAGACGTGCACTATTGTATTTTCCTCTGGTTTGGCTAATGATGGCAACTTGTTCTTCAAGTAGTTTAACTCGCTTGTCAGACTCAAATTTTGTCTTCTTGACAATGTTAATGGTCGAATCAAGTACTGAAGTTTGATTCTTCAGTAATGTCAGTAAAAATCCTTCGTTTGTTTTTACCTTCTCTATCACCTTGCTCATTTTATCAGCGTAGTCCGAATCTAATACTCCGAAAAGACTGTTCGCAATGTTACCCACTACATCGAATGGGGACCTGCGGTTTCGTGCACGCTGCATAAGTGAGTTTGTCATTTGTAATTCACGATACACGTGCCGAAAGTGCTGATATATGGACTCATATGGACATGTATGATCTGTAGTTAATTCTGGGCATGTGTCATTGAATTCGTCTATGCCTGCATTAAATGTTTCCATATCTCGCCAGTATGGTTCCAATTCATACTATATTACCATCGTCCAGTCGGAAACTGCTCTCTTCGTTGTTCCAATTTTCTCATAGTAGATTCCAAGCTTTGTGTCGAACGGTGTCACAGATACTGAATCCTTAAGTACCAAGGGTAGCATGAAGAGCAGGATTAATAAAGTCGAAGTTATGGTTGGCGACATTAGCCGTTTTCGTTGAACGGGTGGCGCATCATTTTCGTCCATGTCCTCCGTTTCCTTGATAGGGCGCTTTTTGGCCATGTCTTCTGGAAATATCGGCGCAAGCCTGGTTATGGGGCGTTTGTAAATGCCTGAGGCAGTTTTGACGTCAACCACTCGAATGTGATTATCCTGGCCTGGGTAAGTGCGTACAATGCGTCCCATTGGCCAACTCATCACAGGGATGTTGTCTTCCTTGACTAGAACCAGCATGCCTTCCTTGACATTGGAGTTGACGGCCTTCCACTTATGTCTGGCTTGCAATTCTTGTAAATACTCCTGTGACCATTGCTTCCAAAATCCTTGCTTGAGTCTGGATACTAGTTCCCATCGTTTTAGTAAAGATTTTTCGTTGCGGTCTGTGTTGACATCGGGGGGTGCAGTCAGCATTTCACCAATCAGAAAATGTGCTGGGGTGAGGGCTGTGTTGCCCGTAGGGTCATTTGACATTGGTGTAATTGGGCGAGAGTTTAAGATCGCTTCAATTTCGATGATAACCGTATTTGGTTCTTCAAATGTCAGAGATGCGGTATTTGTCGTAGTAACCAGTAGGAGTTTTGCAGGCTTTACCGCAGCTTCCCGTAGGCCTCCAAATGATGGCGCTCGTGGCGGTATGAATTTGAAGGCAACTTGTTTTTTGTTGCAGTGATTGATGATCTCTGCTTGGGCCTTTCTCGCCGAATACTGATCCTCCCAGTTCCTTTAGTTGGTTGTTTGCTCCAACAAAGTTAGTAGCATTGTCACAATGAATCGTTTGACATTTTCCGCGACGGCTGAGGAAGGGCTCCTAAAAAGGTGGAGGTGGACTTCCTTTGTGGAGAAGCAACAGAATACAGCTATGTATGCCTTATCTGGTTTTTTTCCGCGAATTTTATGATGAATCCAAATTGGTCCGCAGTAGTCTACGCCTGTAGTGAGAAATGGGCGTGTTGGTGTCACTCGATCTGGTGGCAGATTGCCCATAATTTGATTCATTAACTTGGGCCTTTGCTTTGTTGCACGTAGCACAGTTGTGAACGATATTTCTCGACATAGTTTTGTCGTTCAGGATCCAATACTGTTGTCTAGCAGTTGCTCGTAAGGCTTGAGCACCGCAGTGCATGTTGTCTTCATGCAGCTCTCGCAATATCTTCTTTACTATTGGATCATTGTAAGACAGCAAAATCTGGTGCCTTGCATTGTACGGGAGTGGGGCTTGCTCCAATCTACCTCCAACTCGCATGAGTCCATCTGACCCTTGTATTGGTGAGAGCGATGAGATGGGACTCTTTTTGTCCACTGTGTTGTGGCGCTTCAAATCTTTCAGTTCAGCTGTAAATTCAGCTTGCTGTATTATTTGTAGAATTGTCGATGCATCTCATCCAGTGTTCCTCTGAGATCTACTTGGAATTCTTCTCCATATCTCAAGACTTCCGCCTTCTTGAGGGTGTATACCCAGGAACGAACCATTTTTGTTTTTTTAATATATATAATGTGTATTAATTATCTCAACCACCAAAGTTGGGCGCCAGTTGTAACGAACCTTTTTAGTTCGTTCAGTTTTAGCTGGGCTAAAACTCAGCCGAGCTATGGGTTCGAGCAACAAATTTATATTTGATTGCGCTGCGACAATTAAAAACACATATACTTTATATATTAACTAATGGTTTTATTCTGCTTCACTTATTACTACGCTACGATTTTAACTGCCATTTGGATATTCCTTCGATATCCGGCGTTCCACGTAGCAGCTAGGGGCGATCAGACCTTCTCTGACTGCACTGCTCCTTCGAAGCTCCTTGCTGGTGGATCGTCCAGTTACGATCCACTGGTCGACGTGTTGCCTCTGCTCGTCGACTTGCACTGCTCCTTTGCAGCTCCTTGCTGCTGGATCGTCCTGTTACGATCCACTAGACTTGCACTGTTTTTCACGGATTTTCACTGACTGCCCTTGGTGGTCTGCGACGCCCCCTTTTATATTGCTTACATTCTTCGCATTGTTGGACATATACTCTTACGTCTCTATATAATCCTGTCCAGTAGTAACGCGCTGCTACTCGGGCTATTGTTTTTCTGGTCCCCGTATGTCCTGCGGCGGCGGTCTTGTGGTTCTCATCTAGAATTTGTGTCCTCTTCGCGGTTGGCACACACAATTTCCAGGCTGCTACATCCTCGGTTCCAGTTCTATGAGGTATGTGTCTGTACAGTTTTCCAGACTTGTCCATGTAATCTGGAAACTTCCTCGGATTTCTCGTTATGGCCGTTCGCATCTTTTGGATCCAGTGGCAGTTTTTATTTGCTTGGTCAATCGTGTCTCTCACAATTGAGATTCTCCTGAATGTCTCCTTCCGGGGTTGTCGAGATTTGGCATCTGCAACACTTACTGCTGGTTTTACTGTCTTTGCTATGTACAGTCTCTCCTCTTGATGCTCTCGAATTCTTTTCCCCGGTATATTTATCCTCAGGCCTGCGCACTCCAAAACGTTCCCATCCCAGACAGAAAATCCCATCCGAGAACTAAGCTATCGATAACTCCTGGGAGTATCAGTAGAGTAATATCCATACTACTACTTCCGAACCTGATATTCACCTCGACTTGTTCTCGGACTCTGCAGTTTCGGCCATCTGCCATGCGGACTCGCCGTTTGGTTGCGCATCGTCGGCCTACGTCGAACAGTCCACGAGCTAGCTTCTCGCTAATGAAACTACTGGTGGCCCCTGTATCGATCGTAGCCTTGTGCTGGCAGTTGTCGATCTCTACGGCCGCTGTCAGCTGCGCTCCCTCGTCCTGCAGGTTGCCTATTAGCGTCTTGGGGTTGCCCTTGTCCGGCTCCCGCTCGCTCCTCGGTAGCGGACGTCGGTGACCTTTTCCCGACGGACAACATACTGACGTGCGAACTCCGATTCGTCCACATATCCAACAATAGTCCAGCATAGGATTTGTGCACTCTATCGCACGGTGTCCGTTCTGGCCACAATATCTGCAAGCCATCGCTGGATTATTTATATGCGTTTGTCTATTGTCGCGTCTCGTCTTCGGGGCTGGTCTGAGTCTCGTGTCGGTTTCGACTCTCTCGTGGTACGCTTTGCTGTGTGTCCGTCCACTATCCTCTATCCGAATAAGCCTTGGCCAGTTTTGCCTTGGCGCGGGCTCTATATGGTGGTAGCGACGTCTCTGTGGTGGATCCATGTGGCTCTGTTGAGGCTCTACTTGCCTTCGCTGTGGAGTGTTGTAACTCGGGTGTTCCACGCGGCTCTGCTGTCTCAACTTATCTCTGTCGGCCTCGAGTTCTTCAAACGCGGCTGCCAAATGCATCAATTCTGCCAAGTTGTTGAATTGACCTGGCCTGGAGTACGCTCGTAGGTTTGGAAGGTTGTTGCTGTAGATTTTGTGCAGTTGCTCCTCCGCCGAATACTGTAGTGGCCGCATTAGCGTCTGCATCTCCACCATGTACACCTTAAATGGCTCATTCATAGCCTGACGTCTTCGGGTGACTTCGTCTATTAAGTTTTCGAAGTAATCTCTTGGCAAGTAGTACTCTTGAAAACTCTGGACAAATGTTATCCATCTCGTCCAGTGCTGATTATTGACTACATACCATTTCAGTGCGATTCCCTGGAGTAGTTCAGGCATGGTCCTGGGAATTAAATTCAAGTCGAGTCCATATGTATCGGCTGACCACTCGACTTGTTCCAAGAATTCTAACGGCTTAGTGGTGCCGTCGAAGCGAAAATTCCACTCCCGGACTTGTTTCGCTACCCTCGGGTATTCTTGAGACATATCCGTCGCCGTGTTGTCGCTTGTGGACACTCTCCTTGATGGGTATGGTGCGGGTTTTTTCCATACTGTGTGGTTGTCGTCTCGAGCGCGTGCTGCTGCGCTAGTTGTTGGTATGCTCAACTGGGCGAAATCTACGTTCGTCGCTTCTCTTGCATCCGCAACTTTGCCTATTTCTTTGGCCTGTGAAATTCTGCTATGAATAGCTGCCAAATCCTGAATCCTCGTGCTGTATGGTAGTCTGGATTCGTGAGTGTCCACCCACTCTCCGAATTCTCGTCGCATCTCATCCAGTGTTCCTCTGATATCTACTTGGAATTCTTCTCCATATCTCAAGACTTCCGCCATTTTTGTTTTTTAATACATATAATGTGTATTAATTATCTCAACCACCAAAGTTGGGCGCCAGTTGTAACGAACCTTTTTAGTTCGTTCAGTTTTAGCTGGGCTAAGACTCAGCCGAGCTATGGGTTCGAGCAACAAATTTATATTTGATTGCGCTGCGACAATTAAAAACACATATACTTTATATATTAACTAATGGTTTTATTTTCACTTATTACTACGCTACGATTTTAACTGCCATTTGTATATTACTTCGATATCCACCGTTCCACGTAGCAGCTTGGGGCGATCAGACCTTCTCTGACTGCACTGCTCCTTCGAAGCTCCTTGCTTATGGATCGTCCTGTTACGATCCACTAGACTTGCACTGTTTTTCACGGATTTTCACTGACTGCCCTTGGTGGTCTGCGACGCCCCCTTTTATAGGTCAGATCGCGTCGGTGGTCCGTCTCTTTTGGGGCGTTTCTCACGCCTTTCTGCTGACGCTGCACTTCCCACGTTTTCCCGCCGACGCTGCACTCGTTGGGAGTAAGGCAGCGGTCACCTGCTTCCAGGTTGCAGCCCACTGGTGTCGCTGCAATCGATGAAATTCGAGCAGCGGTTGCTTCTGCCCGATATGTCGTTCCGCTCTCCCACGGTCTGCTGTGATCGCTGCAATTGGTTGGAATTCGAGCAGCGACCACCTATTTCGCGACCGCGGCTCACTTGGGTCTCATCTCAAGACTTCCTCCTTCTTGAGGGTGTATACCCAGGCACGAACCATTTTTGTTTTGTTAATATATATTATGTGTATTAATTATCGCAACCACCAACGTTGGGCGCCAGTTGTAACGAACCTTTTCAGTTCGTCCAGTTTTAGCTGGGCTAAAACTCAGCCGAGCTATGGGTTCGAGCAACAAATTTATATTTGATTGCGCTACGATAATTAACACCACGTATCCTTTATATATTAACTAGAGGTTTTATTTATTTTAATTATTATTATGTTATTATGGTAACTGCCCTAGGGATATCCCTTTGATATCCGGCGTTCCATGTACCAGCTAGGTGGCGATCAGACCTTCTCTGTCTGGCTTCGCTCCTAGATTTCGCACTGACTGCGGTGAGTCTCAGATCGCCTACCTCTGACTGACTCCTTCGAAGCTCCTTCTCCGATCGTCCTGTTACGATCCACTGGTCGACGTGTTGCCTCTGCTCGTCGACTTGCACTGCTCCCTCGAAGCTCCTTGCTAGTGGATCGTCCTGTTACGATCCACTAGAGTTGCACTGTTTTTCACGGATTGTCACTGACTGCCCTTGGTGGTCTGCGACGCC
>JAWNME010000569.1:0-85371 GCA_035044385.1 Drosophila neutralis
ATGTTTCCGCTGACCACTCGATCTGTCTGCCGTCGAAGCGAATATTCCATTCCCGGACTTGCTTCGCTATCCTTGGGTATTCTGACGATGTTTCCGGCGCTGTGTTGTCATTTGTGGACCCTCTCCTTGAAGGGTTTGGTGTTGGTGTTCCCCATACCGTGCGGCTTTCTTCTCGTGTGCGCGCTGCTGCTGAGGTCATTGCAGGTATGCTGTACTGAACGAAATCTATATTCGGCACTTTTATTGTCTCCGCTGCTTTTTCTACTCCTTTTGCCGGTGATATTCTGGTATGCATGGCTGCCATTTCTTGCAGCCGCTGGCTGTATTGTGGTGTGGACTCGTTAGCCATCGCCCATTCTCCGAACTGTCGGCGCAGCTCATCTAATGTCCCGCGAAGTGGCAGTTCAAATTCTTCGGCGTATTTTATCACTTCTTCCCTCTTGAGGGTGTATACCCATGCGCGAACCATTATTGCTTATCTTGTTATTATTTGTTTTATTATTACTGTATGTTATCAATTATCGCAACCACTAACGTTGGGCGCCAGTTGTAACGAACCTTTTTAGTCCGTTCAGTTTTAGCTGGGCTAAAACTCAGCCGAGCTATGGGTTCGAGCAACAAATTTTATTTAGTTGCGTTTGCGACAATTAATAACACTTCGTATATTTAATTTAGGAGTTTTATTTGCATTTATTCTTAAGATTAGTTTTAACTATTGTGTTTTATTTCTCACTTAGTATTATTTTTACTACCGTTTACAACTTGCTCGTAGCTTATGATTATATCCCGTTCGAACTGTGTCGCACTCCGGTTAATCTTCCGCACTGTTGACGCGTAGTTTAATTTCGCACTCACTGACCCTTGGTGGTCTGTGACGCCCCCTTTTATAGGTCAGATCGCGTCGGTGGTTCGTCTCTTTTGGGGCGTTTCTCACGCCTTTCTGCTGACGCTGTACTTCCCACGTTTTCCCGCCGACGCTGCACTTCCCACGTTTTCCCGCCGACGCTGCACTTCCCACGGAGTACGGCAGCGGTCACCTGCTTCAAGGTTGCAGCCCACTGGTGTTGCTGCAATCGATGAAATTCGAGCAGCGGTTGCTTCTGCCCGATTGGTCGTTCCGTTTTCCCATGGTCTGCTGTGATCGCTGCGATTGGTTGGAATTCGAGCAGCGACCACCTATTTCGCGACCGCGGCTCACTGGGGTCTCACACTATCCGATGTGGAATGCACTGATGGCGCACTTGCGCTCTCAGCAGCGCCAAGTGGTGGTGTCCGTTTTCCAACCGCTGGGGTAGGCACGTGTGCTCTTGCTGGAAATCGGAGCAGCGTGTGCTGTGGTTGCCTCTCCCAGGTTCTGCTGTGATCGCTGCCCACTTGGGTCTCACGCTATTCGCTATGGAATGTGCTGATCGCGCGCTTGCGCTCTCAGCAGCGCCAAGTGGTGGTGTCCGTTTTCCAACCGCTGGTGGTAGGCACGTGTGCTCTTGCTGGACATCGGAGCCGCGTGTGCTGTCGGCCCACTGTAGTCTTCTTACGTAATGTTCTGCTTGCTGGCAGTTGCAGTTGCTTGCAGTTGCTTGCAGTTGTTTTCGTCGTTGACGAAATCTGCTGACGTCTGCTGCAAATCGTTTGGAGGGTTGCCCATAATGTATGTGGCAATTGTTGCGAGGGGCGCATATAGCTTTTGTCAATGCTATATGGCTCCTCACAAGCGTCACCGGCGAGGGAAAGCGGACAAGTTGCTGATGCAAGAGAGACGACAAACGTTGATGTCGCCCATTTAAGCATACCGACAACCAGCACAGCAGCACGCTCACGAGACGCCAACCACACAGTTTGGCACCACTGCCATCGAGGAGGGTATCAATACGCGAGCACACGGCGACGACTATGGCCCAAGAATACCCAAGGGTAGCGAAACAAATCCGGGAGTGGAATTTTCGCTTCGACGGCACAACGGAGCCGCTCGAATTCTTGGAGCAAGTCGAGTGGTCAGCGGATACCTATGGGCTCGACCTGGATCTGGTTCCCAGGGCCATGCCCGAACTCCTTCAGGGAATGGCTCTGAAGTGGTACGTTGCCAATAACCGGCACTGGACGAGTTGGGCAACATTCATCCAAAGCTTTCAAGAGTACTTTCTGCCGAGAGACTACTTTGAAAACTTAAAGGACGAAGTCAACCACAGACGGCAGGCAATGAACGAGCCATTCAAAGCGTACATGGTGGACATGCTGACGCTCATGCGGCCACTGCTGTATTCGGCGGACAAGCAACTACAAAAAATTTACAATAACAGCCTCCCAGACCTGCGAGCCATACGCCAGGTTCAACGATTTAGAGGAATTGATGTATTTGGCCGTCGTGTATGAGGAGCTCGAGGCCGATAGAGAAAAGCTGAGACAGCAGAGCCGCATGGATCAGCCGAATTATAACACTCCACAGCGAATGCGAATAGAGCCGCAACAGAGGCGCGTGGAGCACTCGAGGTACAACGCCCCGCAGCAATGGCAATTACAACCTCAACAGAGATGCAGGGAACCACCGCGACGACATATGGAGTCACCACAGACGCGCCACTACCGCCAAGTAGAGCCAGCGCCAAGGCAAGACGGCCCGCGGCTTATGCGGATAGCGGACAGTGGACGCACACAGAGAACCGAAGCCGACACGGACCCAAGACCAACCCCGACGACGAGACGCGACAATATACAAGCAGGAGGGACACCGTGCGATAGAGTGCACAAATCCCATGCTAGATTATTGTTGGATATGTGGACGTATCGGAGTTCGTACGTCGGTATGTTGTCCATCGGGAAAAGGACGCCGACGTCCACCACCGAGAGGCGAGCGGCAGCCGAACAAGGGCAGCCCCAAGACGCTAATCGGCAGCCTGCAGGACGAGGGAGCGCAGCTGACAGCTGTCGTAGAGATCGGCAACTGCCAGTACAAGGCTACGATCGATACAGGGGCCACAAGTAGTTTCATTAGCGAGAAACTAGCTCGTGGACTGCTCGACGTAGGCCGACGACGCGCAACCGAACTGCGAGTCCGCATGGCAGATGGTCGAAACAGCGGAGTCCGAGAACAAGTCGAGGTGAATATCAGACTCGGAAGTAGCAGTATGGATATTGCTCTACTATATACTCCCAGGAGTCATCGATGGCTTAGTTCTCGCATGGGATTTTCTGTCAGGCATGGGAACGGTTTTGGAGTGCGAAGGCCTGAGGATAAATATACCGGGAAAAGGAATTCGAGAGCATCAGGAGGAGAGACTGTAATAGCAAACACAGTCAAACCAGCAGTAAGTATTGCAGATGCCAAATCTCGACAGCCCCGGAAGGAGACATGCCGGAGAGTCTCAACGGTGGAAGACGCGATGGACCAAGCGAATAAAAACTGCCACTGGATCCAGAAGATGCGAACCACCATCGCCAAGAATCCCAGAAAGTTTCCAGACTACATGGAGAGATCCGGAAACTTATACAGGCACATCCCTCACAGAGACGGAACAGAGGATGTGAAAACCTGGAAATTGTGTGTGCTAACCGGCAAGAGGACACAAGTCCTAAAGGAGGACCACAACACCGCCGCCGCAGGACATACGGGGAGTCGAAAAACAATAGCCTGGGTAGCAGCGCGCTACTATTGGCCAGGCTTATATAGAGACGTAAGAGCATATGTCAAGCAATATAAGTCAAGTCAATTGCCCGCGATCGAGGTGTCTCAAGATCAGGCAAGGCACTACAACCTTCGCCGAAGGCAATGGGGCCCCAAAGTCGCAGATAGGGTAAGGGTGAAATTACACCACCTATCGAATGCGGCTGAGGGATTCGCAGCCAAGCTAGCACCGGTGATCTGCAAACTAAAGAGCTCGGCAGACAAACGGATAAGGACGGCCCATGTAAGCGACTTGAAGTCACACAGCAAGGAGACGGGTGAGTCCTAAAATCCCCAAAATTAAAAGGGGGGGGATAAGAGTGACTCCAAAAACAAAAACTGTAATCACACTTATACACCTGAATAAAAAAAAATATATATATATATATATAATAAAAATAAACGCCCAACAGGAAAGGTTAAGAATAAAGCAAAAAGAAAGGGGTATACACCTATACATATAAAACAATAAAATGAATTACATGGAGAAATTAAAATAAACGCCCAAAAGGAAAGGGTAAGAATAAAGCAAAAGGAAGGGTATACAAAGGTCGTATACACCTACATATGGAAAAAAAAAAATAATAATAAATAAACATATACAGTGGCTCGAAGCTTATTCTGATCAGGGTCAAAGAAAAAAAGGAATTCATTCATTATTTTTCAGAAATTCCAAAGACCGATGGTAGGTATATACAGTGACGGACAGCTTATTTGGCCAAGTGTCAAAGAAGCAAAGTAATTGCCTGCCATAAGCTAACCATTCATTACTTTTCAGAAATTCAAAAGACAGATGATAGGTATATATATTAACCACCAAAATTAATATATGACCCCAATACACTGGGGTTTCCCCACCTGCTAGGTAGGATTATAAAAATGTAGCATACTTTTATGCATCATTGTACATTGTGGACATTGTGGATTTTTTACCTAAAGTTGAGTATTTTCGGTATAAATAGACCAATCCTTCGTAGTCAGTTTAGTTTCATACTGCATCTCGGGTGCAAGAAGGCAAAAAGGACTATGGACAAACAGACTACCATTGAACTTCGAAAACTCATCCTGGAACACTTCCAAAACGAATATTCACATCGCCAAATAGCTGAAATGGTCAATCTGAGCAACTCAACTGTGTACAACATCATTGGGCGCTTCGTCGACGTTAATCGGATTGAGGGCAAGGGCAGAAAGGCACCAAACAAGATTTTCACCGAAGAGGAAGAGCGAAGGATCACCAGGAAAATAAGGGGAAATCCCAGGCTACCGACTCCAAAAGTGGCTCAACAGGTGTAGGATGAAATGGGGGAAAAGTGCTGTGCGAAAACTGTGAGCAGGGTTCTGCACAAATTTGGCTTCAATGCCTGAGTACCACGAAAAAGCCCTCTATAAACGCGAAAAATAAAGGGACTTGGATGACGTTCGCCAAAACCCTTGGACAAGGATTTGGAGTTCTGGTACATAGTCATATTTGCATATGAGTCCAAATTCACCATTTTTGACTCGGACGGGCGGAATTAAGTGTGGCGACAGTCCAATACTGACCTGAATCCCAAACACGTAAAAGCAACAGTCAAGCATGGTGGAGGAAGTGACATGGAATGGGTATGTATCTCGTCAGCCGGATTCGGGAATTTTGTGATTTTTGAAACAACAATGGACAAGAATGTGTACCTTAAAATACTAAAGGAAAATGTACTCCAAAGTGCCGAGAAGGTAGGAATCCGACTTACTTTCCGGTTCAACCAGGACAACGATCCCAAGCACAAGGCCAAGATAGTACAGTCCTGGCTCATGAGGAACTGCCCCCACATGATAATTCCGCCGGCCCAGTCTCCAGATTTAAATGTCATTGAGAATTTGTGGGCTGTGCTGGAAAATAACATCCGGAAGCACAGAATATCCAGCAAAGAAGACCTCAAAAATGCTCTGCGGGATGAGTGGAGCAGAATCAGCCCAGAAGCTACCAGGAAGCTGGTATCTTCGATGAATAATAGGTTAAGAGAAGTAGTTAAGGCTTAAGGATATAATACTAACATTAACATCTTTATTTAAGTTAATTTACGCCAAATATATTATTTTATTTATACCGATCCAAATAAAATTTCCCCTCAAAATAGGGTACTTTTTTACATATCTCTACCTAGCGGGTGGGGAAACCCCAGTTTATTGGGGTCATATATTAATTTTGGTGGTTAATACATGTACCTACCATCGGTCTTTGGAATTTTTGCAAAATAATGAATAATTAGCTTATGGCAGGCAATTACGTTTTTTCTTTGACCCTGCTTGGTTTGAGCTGTCCGTCACTGTATATATACACCTACATTGAAAAGAAGAAAAAAATACTCACACATACATATATAAAAAAAAAATATACCTATATAAATGAAACAACACCTGTCATGCAGATATCTGTACTGCGGAAAAGGAAAAGGGGGGGGAAACCAATGTCCGCAATTAAACTTCTCTATCCACAGCCAAACCACCACCGCAGAATAGTGGAAGTCTTCCACTACCGAAGAAAGGGGGGAGTCTGAGGAGCCATATAGCCTTGGCAAATAAATGCATATAAAATATACATTAACTGTAACTGTATATCAGACCGAAATTCGGCCCTGATTGCAATTGCGGCGAATTCGCTCTCTTTCGCCCTCTCTCTTTCTCACGCAGGTTGTCAGCCATATGAGCGTGTCTGACACACATGTCAGGCAGGACATGTGCCGTTATGGTGTGAGGAGTATGGCGAGCGCAATATCGCCATCCATACTCGCACTAACGGCAGACATAGGCTGGCGCCAGCAAATGGTAGTGGAAAATTACCAAAGATCACGCCACCGAGACGATCATGTGATCTTTGGTACAGTCGCGACAAAAGGCTGCGACTTGGGCTATAAAAAGAGCAGCTCAAGCGACAGAAGCGGGCAGTCAGAAGATATACGAGAAGGAGAAACTCTGTCGAAACAGAGGCCGAGAATCAGAATTCAGAAGCGCGGAAGCTCTGTACAAAATCTACGCGAGTGCAGCGAACAAGTAAATCAACAGTGAACATTACAAGTGTAAAAGTGTACGTCAAACCGGACGACACACAACCAAACAGCATCGAGGGACTCGACGAACAATACACCAGCAAGGAGCATCGAGGGATTCAACGCTGCCAGGCCTAAGACAACACAGGACATTAAGGTCCTGAAGTTTGTAAGGAGTGTAAATCCTTGCTACGCTTGAGTCGTAGCGACAGGTAGAATCCGCATTAAATCCAACGACCCCGAGTGAGACCGGGTCTGTGTGTAGGCAACGCGTATGCGAGCGAATCCGAGTGCATAACCGGAACGCAGTATGGTGACGTTGTCGGGCAGATAGACGGCTCAACCTTTCTTAGTTGGTGCGCGGATTTACCTGAAGCAAAACTCTCGCGAACAGGTGAACGCTTCGAAGCTGACCAGGGGCTGCCGTGAACTGATATAAAACCAAGTGCCATCTAAAAGATAATATCCATGGCAATTGTGAATTAAATAGTAAAATTCAAATAAAACCAATCATTCAATTTAATATATATAAAATTACTTGTGTTGTTAATCGTCGCATCGCGATCAAATATAAATTTGTTGCGCGAACCCGCAGCTCGACTGAGTTTAGCTAAGCTGAAAGAATAGGTTCGTTACAGTTTATGTGTTCAAAAAGTGGGAAGTGGGCGGGCCGAGGGCGGGGGCGGTGCGATGCCTTAGAAGTGCCATTGGCAGCCACAGAGCATCCTGGGCAGACATTGAAGCAGGCACAACAACAAATGGCGACTGTGTCTGACACTGGAAGTGTGTCCTTTTCGGCGTCTTGGTCTATGATTGATTTGCAATTAACTAGCTACACAAATAACTGTAATTATATGCCAGCGAGAACAATGTCAGACCCTTGTGAGCTCTTGAGCTAGAGCTCTCTCTCTCTCTCCCCCTCCCCCTCTCAACCACAGATTTGAATACCCAACTTCCCAAATAACACTTTCTAATGTCCACAACGAGATGTGCAGGAGGCATATCATTCAAAGACTTTTTTATATGTCTCTTTTTGGTTGATACCAATCAAAAGTTGGACAATGCTTGAGAACAAATAGCAACAAACAATAGCAAAACAAAAAACAAGAAATGTTTTCTGAAGTGACTTTGTCAGAAGTGGTAGACTCTTAAAAAAATAAAAAGCTTTGTTAGGAAAAACTATTATTAAAAAATGAAGATAAGTTATCGAAATCAATGGGGGGACAGGGTGCGGCTGACAACAGTGCAGAAACAGTTACAAAAACTGCAAAGAATGGCCTGCGTATGTATGACAGGGGCAATGCGCACCTGCCCTACAATGGCCCTGGAAGTCTTAATGGAGCTCACTCCGCTCCACCACACCATAAGGCTCCAACAGAAAGCAACGCTCTTAAGGATGTCAGCTGAATGAGTTGGGGGCAATCACATCCTAAGCCACAAAGATGCCCAATTCCTAGCAGATGAACTTCCCATGATTATGCAACCCAGGGACGAAATGACGGCCGAATATTTATTCGAGCGAAATTTCAAGGTTCATATGAGCAGCAAAAGGGAATGGACAACGCTAAACGAAGTTCACCCTATGAAACCGCACACCATAAAATGGTACACCGACGGATCACTCACCACACAGGGAACAGACCTTGGAGTGGTGGGTCCCCGTGTATCACACTATGAGTCCCTTGGGAAGCACACCAGCATATTTCAAGCAGAGGTGTGTGCGATAGGGAGATGTGCGGAGTTTAACCTAGAACGACACTATCGGAATGCGGATATATCCATTCTCTCCGATAGTCAAGCAGCAATAAATGCTCTAAATGGGACGAAAATAACATCCAAAATAGTCCACGAAGTAAGATCCAAGCTTGACCAACTCGGGAAACATAATAGGCTCACCCTAAGATGGGTTCCGGGTCACAGGGACATAACGGGGAACGAAGAAGCTGACAAGCAAGCAAAAACTAGGGCAGAAAGACCCATGATAGGACCTGAACCGTATTGTGGCATAGGAAGACACACAATACGGCTATATATCAGGGATGAAGAGAGACTGATGCGAGAACGGAGCTGGGCTGAAACACCAGGACTCCGACAAGCCTGAAGTCTCCTAGGTGGATATAATCAAAAGCGATTTAAGCTAATGATATCCATGGGGAAGAATAGACTCAGAATACTCACAGGCCTATTAACAGGACACTGTAGACTCAGAAGTCACCTAACCAAATTAGGTATTTATAGTTGCTATGTATGCAGGTATGCAGATGGAAGCGAGGAGGAATCCTCGACGCACAACCTAGCAGAATGCGTCGCCTTAACCAGGAAAAGGTGCTAGGGCAGCATGTCATGAGTCCCAAGGACATAGAAACCCTCAACCCAACAAAGATTCTAGCATTAGTGCAGGAGCTGAGATTGATAGAAGAGCTGTTTTGGTTTTTGAAAGCGAGAGGCGGGTGGGGGAAGTAAGGAACAGGAGACAGGGGCAGTATCGTTAGCTAATTTGCATTTTGTTGTTGTCACATTAACTGAATGTGCTTATGAAACGAATTTGTTGTAACTTTGGCACTTGCGGCCTGCGACTGCCATTGCTTTTTACGATGCGAATGGCAATGGCAATGGCAGCCAATATATCCTAATGACACTTTATTATCAGTCCAAGTATTCGTCACACTAAAGAACTCAAAAATAAAAAAGGAACTCAGGAAAGAATGCAAAGTGGGAGCACTTTTAATTCAGGAAGTTATTTCAAAGTTTTAGTGCACTCCAAGCTAATCCAAAAATCATTTCTTTTTGCCAATTCATTAGTATTTGAATGGCAAGGTGTGATCGTAGCCCAGTTGTGCACAGTTCATTATTCCTGTCGTATATCAAATCAGACCTTTTTGGGGAACCCACACAGCTGAGAATGCTCTGAATTCCCTTAGTTATTTTGAGCTGGCATACATGCGTTTATGATGAGATAGATAATATAGCTGCCAAAACTGAGTGGCTTTCCCTAAGGAAAGAAAATCGCATTCCACACACACCAACACACACACACACCAGCGCGCACACACACACACACACACTTTATGGCGGTTAGGTGAGCGTCTTTCGCCGTGTTTGAGCTAATGGCAATGCGTCTGCCACAGATTCCAGAACAATAAAATTCCCATTTAAACGCGAATGCTAACAGCCAATGGAAGCTCCCCAGACTCTTAGCAAATCTGTGCCAAGCGCCCTCTCTCAACCCCCCTACCCACTCCAGTCCACCCACTTGCCATGAGTAAAGTGTGGCAGCAGCAGTTTTTGTGTTTTGCGTTTACGTGAAACCAATATTTATGGCACGTCAAAAACCTATTTTAATGCTTTCAGCCATAAAGACGCAACCATAGTTGCGTGGACGAAGGACGACTTTGTCCTTTCGCACACGTCGTCTGTCGAAGCACTCAACGTCAGCCAAATGCACATGCAACTCGCTTGGGTTACGGCCGAGTGGAGGCAGGAGCGTGGCAGTGCGGCAAGGAGACTCGAAACAATGCCGCCTCAGGCACATGGGAACTTTTTTTCCACCGCTGTTCTTGCTCCTGCTGCTGCTCCTGCTCCTGCTGGTGCTCCTGCTGTGTGCTGACAATACTTTTGGACTTGAACGTACTTTTGCGATCCCTGCACTCAGAGGAAAAAATCGAAATTAATTTGAGAAAATCGACATCAGCACGTCCAAGCTAAGAATAACACAGGGAATATATATAATATATGTCTTGATTAATATATAAATAACAAACATAAAATAAACTAAATTTAATAAAGAATTTGCCAAGCGATTTTATTTTCAATGCGATTTCAGTCGTATTTTTTTTCAGAGTGTATTAATTTTGCGACAGCTTTAAGCATTTTGTAAATTAGTTATGAATTTGGCTAAAAGCGAGCTGTAAATGTGCCCATAAAGTACACAAAATGATGTGAAAGCACAAAAATACGCATTTTGTTGTCCGACAAGCAATTAAAAACAGATTTTATATGTAGTGCCGGTCGGAATATAACTTTGCTTGGCTAATATTACGCCGGACAATTGGCAAATAAACGAAAATGGCCGACAAATTGGCAATTGACGGAGCAAAGTGATGCAAAATCGAACGTGCATTATATTTTCAGCGTTATTAACTTGAAATTACAAGAGGGGTGGAGATAGGGAGAGAGGGGAAGAGAATTGCTGAACAAGCCGCAGAACGACATGTTATGATGGGGGGAGGCAGAGAGAGGCAGGCAAGGACAACCAATGAATGTGAAAAGGACAATGCCGAATTGGTCATCACATCTTAATTGCTGCGACAGCTTGTGGCCAAAAATGCAGGCTTGTGTTCGTATCAGATATGTTGTTATACCCTGTAAAAATGGGCAAAATGGGTAGCCTAAAGTTGTGCAGAAATCAGACGGAAATATATAGACACTAATAGAGAGAGTTCAAATTTGAAGTAACATCTAACGTATCCAACATCAATTGCATCGATGTGTTATCTAGTTTTCAGTATATCGATAAGTATCGATGAACAATCAAATCTCCGGGAATCTGAGTCCCAAACATTTTTCTATTTCTTCTTTCAATTTAATCTGTTAAAGTTTGTTGGCAATTTGATTCTGTTAAAGTTTGTGAACTGCATTCAGTCGACAATAAAAGCTGTTTACAGGGTATAACGCAGTCTGGCTTGTCTCTGTACTGCATCACTCTTACTTCTCGTTGGGCTTACGTTGAGTTATTTTCATGATGTAATAAATGAAATTAGTTTTAATAATTGCAGCGATTTTCATTGGCGAATCGGCTCGTTCGCTCGCATTGACTCGTAAACAGCGCAAAAATATGGCAAACATTTTTATTTAGGCCAATTATTTTATTTGGCAACAACACACTGATTGCTCCGACTCTATGAACATTGTATATATATATATTTATATATGTTTAATGATGACCATAGGCCCTAGCAGTCATTGCTCAATAATTTTAGTTAGTCTTTAATTTAAATTATTATTGTTAATTATTTTACGAATTAGAAATTAATAAATAAATAAATTATTTTCTCTTCATTTTTCAGCTGCAGCACAGAGCATGCTGCAGTCGACCTCTCTTTATTGAAATGTTCTCTATCTTTTATTTTATGTTATGTGTGTTTGCTGAGGGGTGCGGCACATGTAAATAGCGCAGAGTAACTGTAACTGTGACTGTAACTGTTGCTGAAACTGTAATTGTAACTGTGTGAGCCTCTTCCACGTAATTAACTTCAATTGAGTTTTTGGGGGCAAGCTGCCAGCGGGCTGTTTTTGGCTTGTTTGCAGCCGGACAAAAGGCGGCCTACAGCTCATTAGAACCACCGACAGAGAGAGATAGAGAGAGAGAGAGGGTTAGAGAGAGAGAGAGAGACAGAGTTCACATAAATTGCATTTAAAATGAGGCAAATTGACAGGCGTGGAGATTTAAGATGACAGTTTAGCTTCGCCAGCAAATCTAATTTCCGAGCGTCACTTTTAAGACTAGCGGCTTCAAGGCTGTGGTTGCACGTACGCGAACAACACTTTCAGCGCCCTCACACACACACACACACACATACACACTGGGAACACAGGAACAGGGCAGGATCAGGATCAGGTCATGTCGCGGTCATAAATGCAACAATGCTCGCTGGCAGGAGCAAAGTTATAGCTGAGTGTCGCCAGCGCCATAAATTTGGGCGCGCAAAAACTCACGGATTTATGATAACACATTGCTAGGCCTGATAAAACAAATTTCAGGGTCGAATCACAAAAGAACCAATCCTCGATAGACAGCTAAGGACACAAATCCTGAAGTGTAGTTTGCTGACAAAGTTGAGGGTACGAACCAGCTTGATCGGGCGGGTTCTTTGTCTTTCTTTCTTTTGTCTGCCCGACATGACTTCTTATCCAATTTGCATTTAACGCATTTTTGGCCAATTTCACAGAACCAACAAATCGGTGTTTCTACTTCCTGCTCCTGGCCCCCTTCCCCTTCCCCATGCCATTCGCCTTCCTCTCCACTTCCCCTTCTCCTCTTTCTGCTGCTGGTTTTAGGTGCAAATTCCATTTAGCAGCCATTTGCATTTAATACTGATAACTGTCTGAGGAATTGAGATGCGCTCAGCTCGCTCGCTGAAAATTAATAAAAGTGCTCAGGCCAAAAAGCAGCTGCCAGTTAGCCAGCAACCAAACTAAGTCGAACCGAACCGAACCGAACCGCATGTAAAAATGTTCAATAAACGTCCGGTCCAAGTGCTGGCAGGCAAAGCCACAAACGCCTTCAATATGCCTGCAAATCTCCCCCCAACCCCTGTTCCTGCTGCTCATAGTCAATTTGGCATTTTTAGCTGTTTTTAGCAGCAGCTGACTTTGACAGCCAGCCCATCCTGAGCCCCCCGTTGGCCGTTAGTTAGTTAGTTTGCGGTTCGCTTTTCACTTAAGACAAAGCACCCTTCCGATGCACCAATTAAAAACGCAAAAATCTCGCCCGCGTTTTCTATCTATCCTCGCACAAAAAATTGACCTTATATTTGGAAAATCGCTGGCAGCTTAGCTCCACTATTTAGAAATATATTTCTGAACAATTAAATATATTTCTAAAAAAAAACTAACATTTTTTCAGTTCATATTTTTTTCTGAGTGTAGATATCGCCGTAGCAGATATGCCAACAATCCGGCAGATGATCACCGCCGCCAAAGAAATAAAAAACACTTATGGAGCAGCTGCCCCGCCAAATGGGCCGTTTGCCTGAACGAATGGGCGGATGGCTGAATGGAGTGGGTAGGTGGGAGGATGGGTAGAGGGTGGGCGTGACTTTTGACAAGGCCTAGGTATTAAATAGGTTGTTCATTTTGCATTTGGCGTGCGTCGTTCGCTATTCCCGGGAAAAATGAAGCGCCTGTAATGACGACACACGTGGTACGATGATAAATCTTGCGGCTTGTGCAACAGCAGCAAACACATGTCGCAGTTGCTCAGTGTCTGCATCTTGCCACTAGCCACCCTTCTCCACGAAATTGAAATTGAGTTTATGTCTACATGATCCTCTTAGTTGTCTTGAATATACAGATGCCCAGATTTAAATCTATATTTAATGAAAGTTGATGTACTAGCGAGACCCAAGTCTAAAGTTTTAACACAAAAAATAGAAGAAATTATGAACCGAAGCATCGAAAATTCATTGTACTTGTGATCGGAATCTGAGTTTTTGACCAGGTATTAGTTTGAGATTTAATAAATTTCCCGAAATCAGTTTTGGCAGGCAATTACTTTTTTTCATTGACAATGCTCGATTTGAAATGTGAGTCACTGTACGTTTTTAATAGTTGATTGTATTATTTTAGTAAGTACAAGTATGGTTGATACACCCTTAAGAGTTTTTGGATACATTCTTATATTATCATTCTTAAATATAGAGTGATCTGGTCAACTACGAAATATATTGGCTACAGCAAATAAATATTTTTAAAGACTGATAAAAATAGTCAAAATACATCTGAATAATTATTTTGATTTAATTTTTGTTTTTATATTTAGATGGATAGATTTATAGATTTATATTGCTGCTAAAACTGAATACATATATGATTATTGGACTCAGAGAGATCTTTTTCTATGCGTTACATACTTGCTCACAATATGATAGGATTCCCAGCAAGGGCATCCAGATGAAAATCGAAATGGAATAGAAATAGAAATCAGAAATGACTTTGATTCGCCACGTTTCCCCATCTGTGCAACTATATCGAAGTCGTGTGTGTGTGTGAGTCCGACTTGAAATTTATTGTTGTAGATATTGAGTTTAATAGTATGGTGGGCCAAAGTCCAAAGTCTGTCCGGATTTGCGCATTTTTAAGCGGCGAAATCGAAAAACAATTGGCAATCTCCAAATTCGCATGCCTGCCACTCTCAGCCTCAGCGCTCAGTTTTGAAGCGTCTGTGTCAAATGTAGCACTAAAACCCCTAACCCCCCTCCGAAAAAAACCCCCCAGCCAACCCTTCCAGCACTCAAACCCCTTTTTTGTATTGTGTTGTCGCTTTTTTTTATGGGCGAGAGTGTTGCGAAAAGATTTTGTTGTTTTGATATTCGGCAATTTTATTGCCTCGACCCAAGTTCGCACCTCAATTTGTCTTCGTAAATGTGAAAAATATGGAAATTAGTTGGAAAAAGCAGAATCCCACTCCCCGCCCTTCTCTCTCTTGTTTATGTCTACATGATCCTCTTAGTTGTCTTGAATATACAGATGCCAAGATTTAAATCTATATTGAATGGAAGTTGATGTACTAGCGAGACCCAAGTCTAAAGTTTTAACACAAAAAATAGAAGAAATTATGAACCGAAGCATCGAAAATTCATTGTACTTGTGATCGGAATCTGATTTTTTGACCAGGTATTAGTTTAAGATTTAATAAATTTCCCCGAAATCAGTTTTGAAATATGTTTATATCACTTTATAGTTGTTGACCTAAAAAGAATTAGAAGTCGATAGGTAAACTTATACATCTTGGGCATAGATCAGACTGTAAAAATATTTAGAAGTAGTGAAAAGTGCGAGACGATGATTATAAATTGATTTATTTAGTAGACATGCTAGAAGTCAGAAAAGTTTTAGTTAATTTTTAATTTATAGCTCTAACTGCTGAAATCCGTGGACCCTCACGATTGTGGTATAACGACGTCGACAAAGTAATGTATGAGTTGTGAGGAGCCATATAGCGACCGCATATAAATATATGTTTTTATATTTGTTTGTGCTATATGCGCCCCTCACAGCAGCTGCACATCAGACCAAAGTCCGGCTCTGATTGCAGTTGCGGCGAATTCGCTCTCTTTCGTCCTCTCCCTTTCGTGCGCAGGTTGTCAGCCATTTGAGCGTGTCTGCCACACATGTCCACCGAGACATGCGCCGTTATAGAGTGAGGAGTATGGATGGTACAATATATCCATCCATACTCACACCATCGGCAGACATAGGTTGGCAACAGCGAAATGGCAGTGGAAAATTACCAGAAATCACGCCACCGAGCCGATCACGTGATTTCTGGTACAGTCCCAACAAAAGGCCGCGACCCGGCCTATAAAAAGAGCGCCGCAACGCACTGGAGACAGTTCCACTGGTTTTGACAACGAAGGTCTCAGTGAAGTGTCACCAGTCAAACTTTTAGTGCAATTATTAATGTATTCAATTAATTAAATAAAACCAATATAAATAATTTAATATATATAAAACAATTGTGTTATCAGTTATCACTTCGCGACCAAATTCATAAATTTGTTGCACGAACCCACAGCTCGACTGAGCGTTAGCCCGGCAAGCAAATAAGGTTCGTTACAGTGTTAGTAAACATTCAGCAAAAATCTCAAATATATCAAGAAAGGATTGAAAATATTTAGTTTGAAATTTATAACTTGTATTAATGCTTGTATTTTCTAAATATGATATATATGTATATATGATATTTTCCAAATGTCTTGCAGAAATTGAGCGAATTAAAGGTTTGGTTAAATAATTCACATGCATATATCAAATATTCAGTATCTCAGTATGCTCAGTTGTGGCATAATTGCTTATGTATTTGATATTTTAATATTTGTATTATTTATATAGTTTATTTATATAGCTAAATATAACTGTTTATTTATTTGCATTTAAATATTTTGATAAGTCTTAAGCATTTTGTTGACATTTCAATTTCAATTGATGACTTGTCGGATAGTTTTTAAATATTCCATCAGCGCCTCGTTAATGAAAATGAATCGTGGCCAAGTAAAATGCCAAAGAGTCGTGACGGGCCTCAATTGGCATTTTGATAAATAAATACCATAGTTTATGACAAAAAAAGAGAGAGCAAAAGAGAGCAGAAGAGAGCAGAAGAGAGAAGAACACAAACTGAAGATGAGCTGTGTAAAACACATGTTCACTTCGCAGCCCGTCTTTAAATCTGATGGGAATGCTGAGATGCCGTGGAAACTTAATGATCTGTGCCTAAATAGAGAGCCCGATAAGACAAGTAGAAAAATATTTATGGCACATTTACGGCAACAACAACAACAACGAGAATGACAATGAGAGAGAGAACTACACTCAGCAAAAAATCGATTTTTAGAAATTCGTCATATTTTTGGTGCAAAGAGTAACTCTGCTTCTTACTCAGAAAACATATTTCTAAAAAACAGAGTTTTTCTTTTCTCAATTTCAGATTCAATTTAGGCTTACTTGGAAATAATTTCTAATAAACAGCCATTTTTTTCTGAGTGTAAGCAACCCTCCGCCAGCAGCCTGTCGCCCCTCTGATATCAGTTTTATCTGCGTTCGAATGCGAGGAAATTCGCACGAATCACGCAAAATTTTGCACACTTAACGTGAGGGTGTGCTCAGAGGGGTAGGGTTGGAGAGTTGGTGTGTGTGTGTGTGTGGAGTAGTAGTCAAGGCCAGTCGGTGTGTCGAGGGTTAGCTGATAACAGATAAGAACTTGCAGCCTAATGCACCGTGGCTTTTGTGATGGAGTCGAACTCCAACAGTCGTCCTCAATTTTGCAACAATTTCCGTTTTCCTCTGTTGAAAATGGACAAAAACAACAAAAACAACAATAACAACAACAATCAGGGGGGAATTGTGTCCAAAGTGGCAACATTTCAATTGGAAAACTCTTAAATTTCGAGCGGCGTTTTCAAAATGGAACTGGGCACGGAAATGGGCACCATGCGTGTCCAATTCTTGAAATACGACTTTAATTGAATTTCAGTAAAATGTTTCAGCATTTTCCATTTTCCATTTGCCACTTTGTTCAGCGAGCATGCAAAACTACAAAATGCCACCGGCTCATGTTTATTTATGGCAAATGTTTAAAATGTTGCAATTTTTTTTAATTCGGCATTGTTTTATTATTTGCCAAAGCCATTTACCACGCCGGTTACCACAGCGTCCCGCCAAATTCTATATTCGCATATAAAGCACCGTTTTCCATTCAGCCATGCTTTCAAAATTGTTGTTTAGAATATGTGATAAGTACACGCAGCGAAATCAGGCATAACAATTTGCCTTGAAAATGGCAAAGGTAACTTAGAAGTGTAAGAAATAAATAAAGTCAAAGATTAAAGTATCTCTCTCTAAATTTAAGTATATCTTAAGATATTTAAGTAAAGTTATTTATCGGTGTCTGAATCACGTATAGTGTGAAATCAAACGTGCGTAGTTGACACGCTGAGACGACGTTTAGAATCGAACTAACTGCTCTGATGAGCAGGCTCTTTATTTATACAAAAATGCTTAGCCTAAATACATGTAAAATGCATCTGGATCGGGGCCTCACAGCAGCTGGATCGCGGCGACCGTCGCGCCGCGAGCTGCCGGCAACCCGTCGCCAGCAAATAACGGTAGTTGCGAATCATCATAGGCAGGCTGGCTTGCATGTGCCAGCTATCATCATCTCACTGCTTCACATGTTCGTACTCGAACAATCGGGCTGGGACAGTCCTAATAGAGAATTACCTGAAACTTGAGTGCAGAATTATACTAGATCCCCACCCATCAGAAAAACAGGTGTTGCTTTTTAAAAACGCATAAGTTTTGACAAACTTCTTTAGTGGATTATAAATGGTAGAATTTCTGCTTGAATATCGGGTCAGAATTGCGTTTTCAACTTTAAATTTGGAAGCCAAACCATAATCAAAAATAACTCAATTTTGGAAAACAGATTTAATTTTTTGGAACCGTTGTCAGGAGGACTGTTTTTAGTAATCGAATATTAACATGAATTTCGGGCAAGAATCGCATTTTCTACTTTCAAAGCAGTGTTAATCTAGATCCCAAACTATAGTTAAAAAGTCCTAGTTCAAAAGACTGATTCGATTTCCAATAGTTATGGCATCGAAGTCGAGTTTCAATTTTAAATATAGTATCAATCCATCATCAAAAAGACCTTGTTTCTGAAAATCTGAGCACTTTTGACCCTTACAAGCACTTCAAAATAATAAATTTAAAAAGAATTTGGAGGACAAAATAAAATTAAAAAACCCTGACTTCGGATTCAGATCAGATTTGTAGCTTGTAGCTCAGTAGCCAGCTTGGAACGTCCCTAAAGCTGATTTTATGAAGTAAAATTTGTCCAATTTCTATTTGAAATTTATTATTAATATGGAGCTCAAACTAATGAAAAAACACTGCACTTGTGTAGGTGCAAGAATTCAAAGTTTCACAGAGACTATCTTCTGTTTATACAGGCTGCAATTTTTCTTGCAGTGTATGCATTTTACAATGTATAAAATAGAACTGTTCCGCTATTTGTCTGCCCATCGAACCTAATGTCGTTTGCAATTGATTTATAGAGGCGATATCATCAATGGTTGCTGCTGCACACCTCCCTTCCACCCCACCCACCGCTGATTTATGACGATCTGGCAGTAGTAGAGAACACAAAAGGTTGCATCAGGTCCAAATGTCCAACTGTCCAACTGTCCAAATGTCCGCACACAGTTCAGTAGACCAGCAGTAAAACTTAACTAAAGTAAATGCGCATTAGAAATAATCAAAATAATAATAATAATAAAATGCCTCCATTTTTTTTACTTATTCAGCCAGCTGCAAAATGCCAGAGTTGCCACCCGCAGCGCAGGGCGTTGCCTGTATCAGTGTTTCTCTCTCTCAGTCAGGACAACAAGGACAATAAGGACAACAATGGCGCATCGATGATTGAAGGTAGGAAGTTGGTTGTTGGTTGTTGGCAGGTCGAATAACGCTTTCTTTCTGGGTGGGGGGTTGAATTGACTGGAAACCGTTTGGCAAAAGGGTTTCGCAAAGGTGGGGTGGAAAGGGGGAAGAGGGGTGGGGAGGTGGCATGCACCGTGAGTGACAGCGACGCATGGCAAAAGTCAGATGGCCTGGCAGATTAGTTACACCTTTTGCACACACACATCTTGTAGATTGGCATCTAGGTGGAATACGTTGACATTGTTGCTGCCCGTTGAACTGTGAGTGCCACACACACACACACACACACGCGGAATGCATTTGCCGGTCATGCAACCAAAGAGAGAGACAGACAGAGAGAGAGACAGAGGGGGAGTGTAATTGTGTGCGATTTGATTCATGCCCCGATTGTGCAGAGATTAGCGCTAATGGCGAGGGCTGATCACAATGTGTGGGATATTCATATAAATGTACACTTAGAAAAAAATTGCACTGTATATGTATATTCGGTGTGAATATACTCGTAAAAAAGTGGATTGAAATTAAAAAAAAAACGGCAAGTGTAGCTGAATTTATTATATTTTAATTTTATTTGGACGTAGAAGTACTAACGAGCAGCACATTCAAGTGGCCCAACGTTACCAAGCACGGGCTTGTTAACGCACGGACCCAAGCAAAACTGCAACCGACCTCCCACCCAACCGACCGAGGGGTGCGCCGCATAACGCGCGGTTACGAAGATCGCGAATTGAAAGAAAGATAGGACAAGACAACTGTTTTAATAGAATAAATGGACGAAGTACAACATATTACCGGAAAAAGCGTATTATAATTAGTACACAAAATTCTAAATGGGTTATGAACAGCAAAATTGAAACTACAAGTTTTAAGAACAAGAGGTAGAAAATTCCTTGCATTTCTGATAGGGACTGTAAAATTAAGTTGGCTGACTAACTCCGAAGAATCAATCTCACCGTTTATAAGCTTGTGTAAAAAAATAACACCAAGCATTGTTCTACGATCAGAAAGAGAAGGAAGATTTATTAACAAAAGTCGACTATGGTAAGAGGGTAAGCTAATATTAGAATAATAGAAATTGTTTTTGTACGGATTCTATTCTATCCTGATGAACCTTGTAATTGGATGACCATATACAGGATCCATATTCCAGAATAGGACGCACAAGTGAAATATAAAGAGTTTTAGTAATGTAGGGATCGTCAAATTCCTTAGACCAGCGCTTAATGAAGCCCAAAACCCCAAATGCTCGATTAACAAAGGAAGAAACATGCTTGTCGAACTTAAGCTTGGGATCTAAAAGTATTCCCAAATCAACACATTCAATGCGTTTTAATGGCTTGCCATGAAGAAAATATGTATTTAAATAGGGCAATCGCCTATAGAAGGACATAAACTTGCATTTTTCACAATTTAGATTTAAAAAATTTACACGACACCAGACTTCAAAACTATACAAGTCATCCTGAAGCCTCTGTCCAGCAAACGAGTCAGTAGTCGACAGACACAGTTTTACATCATCGGCATACATTAGTACCCGAGAATGTCTTATAACGGCCGGAAGATCATTTATGAATAAAGTGAATAGCAAAGGGCCAAGGTGACTTCCTTGTGGTACTCCGGAAGTAACCCGAACAGACTTTGAGATAGAACCTCTAAAGTAAACTTTCTGTGTCCTACGCGTTAAGTAGTTTGAGATCCAACAAATTAAGTTATTTGGGAATCCCAAAAGATTAAGTTTGTGAATAAGCAATGAATGATTAACGGAATCAAATGCCTTACTAAAGTCAGTGTAAACAACTTCCGTTTGCATATTGGTTTGAAAACCCTTAATAACAAAAGAAGTGAATTCTAATAGGTTAGTTGTGGTAGACCTATATTTCATAAACCCGTGCTGGCAGGGAGAAATAATGGATCTGCAAAGATGTTGTAGTTGAGAAGTTACCAGTTTCTCAAAAATCTTTGGAACAGCAGATAGCTTAGATATACCTCTATAATTTTGAACATTAGATTTGTTTCCTTTTTGTAGGAGAGGAATAATAAATGATTCTTTCCAAATGTCTGGAAAAGAGCATAACTCCACAGATAATTCAAAAAGTCTAAACAAAGGCTTCAAAAGACAGTCAGCGCAGTACCTAAGCACACAGCCAGGTACACCATCGGGTCCCGGTAAAAATGCCGGCTTAATGACATTTAGTTCATTAAGCAAAGATTTCTCCGTTATCAAAGGACCAAAAATGCAATTAGAGCCACTAACCAGGTAAGGATATGGCAAAACCAATTGATGATTATGGGTATTGGACAGAAAGTTTCCCCGCGTCAGGGAATGCCTGAATAAGATAAATAAAAACCCAAGTACCCTTCTTTGTGGTGACCTTCGCACTGACGCTATGTCTTTGTCTAACGGTAAAGACCTGCGCGCTATCGCTGTGCTTCTCTGCGCTCTCTTTTCTGTCGTATTCTTCCTTCAACTTTATACATAGAAATTCAAACGCTGGAAGATTGTCGCGCGTCTCGATGGCGACAACAAAATTCGCCTTCTCTGGAAGGCTGGAAAGCAAAATAATGACCTTGAGCTCGTCAACTATTGCTATTCCAACTCCGGCAAGCTGATCCACAATTTCGTTAAATGTGATCAAATAGCTATCCATGCTTTGCCCCTCCGCCATGCGTGAATTGTGCAACTTTTTATATAGCGAGACCTTACGCATCGGCCCGCTTGGCTGATGGACTTCTCGCAACTTAATCCATGCCTCCAGCGACGTTGTGCAATTCTTGATGTATCCCAACTGCGATGCCTTAACACTTAGCTTGATCGTTGCCAATGCCTTACGATCCAGCGCTTTCCAGTTAAATCCCCCGATGCAAACTCCCATAGATCTGCATGCTCCAAAACGCTTTGCATATGTATGCTCCAAGAATCATAATTCTTCGCTTCAAGCTTCTCTGCGACGCAATTTACTTTTGCACACACGTAACTGTTTCTGCGACGCAATTTACATTTGCACACACATAAATGCCGCTTTGTTCTTTTAACACATCCGAGTTCGTAACTGCGGATATCGAGTCAATTAACCGATCTTATCAGGCCACGTATCCTGGGCCCATAACCTATTGGACAGAAAGTTTCCCCGTGTCAGGGAATGCCTGGATAAGATAAATAAAAACCCAAGTACCACCGACGTTGTGTACTCAAGCAAGGTTTATTTGAGACTAAATCAGATGCTTAACATAAAGTATTGATTAACATAATTGTACTGCTTAACATAATGAGTACTCATTTATGAGGGACTTAACATATGTAAGGATGCACGGTTGCATTGAATGTAAATTAACATAATTTCAACAATGGGAAAAATTATTTTTTGCATGCATGAAATAGTCTCAGCTTTCAGGTTCATTTTATATCTTATGCGATTTTCTACATTTCGGGGCAATCTGTTTTCTGAGTGCATATATATATTTTGTATATGGGATGTGTGCCTGTTGTCTGAAGAACTAGTGGGATGGTTCGGATGGGGCTGAGCTGAGGCCACCAGGCGGGTCGCAGGTTGCGGATAACGAACGACCTCCCTTTAGGGAGGTTAGCTGCGAATAGCGGGCAAAAGTGCCCGTGAATAAGCAGTCCCGGACAAACAGCGGGCACGGTTATTATTAACCATACCAACGGGGCGCTTGTGTTGCCGCCTCTCAAAACATAGCCTCACACAACTCCCCAATCCCTCAACACTACTACCTACCCCCATCCTATCCTCACACATATTACTCTGGGCCGGACTAAAGTGTCAATCGAACCGTACAACTTGGCTGGGGGCCCGGACTATCAAATAGCCCAGTTCTTAACGGTGGGCTCAGGCAGATGGCGACCGCCAGTTCTAATTAGCCTTACCCGGGTATCGCAGATTTCTGCCCGGGCGGACTTTATTTTCTCTGCAATTCGTGGGAATAGCATGAATAGTAATTTTGATATAAAAATCCCGCAGGATCTCACTGCAAATGAAGTCTCAAGACTGACTCAGGACCGAGCCATGGACGGGGGGAGGTCCTCATTTGTGGCAGAACATCCGCCACAACCCACTCCAACACCAAGGAGGATGCCCTCTGCACAGCAGGGGCACAATCAGCAGGCACTTGCCTTGAGAGAAGAAGGTGGGGTCGGAGCACCCCGACCACCACACCCAACAGCGAGAGCTGGTGGTCAAGCGGCATACAGACCGAAAAAGAAGGGAGAACCCCTGCCGAGATCCCATTCGCGGGCATTCATTTCAGAATCGGCTAGAATGCAAGGTGGGAGATTAGATACCGTCGCCCCACTGCGTTACTTTATACTGCCCGAGGAGTAATGATCGGTCTATCGAGTCCCTGTTACCCCTTATCGGGGTTCAAAACGGGATGGACATTTCATCATGGAAGGTGATTACTAGGAGTAACGAGGGGGAAGGAGCCCTCCTAGTAATTGGAATTGATGAAATGTCCAAGAGGAAGATCGTTGAGAAAGGATATCAGATTAACTTCCGATACAGGAATATCCCCGTAAGTGGTCTGAAAAAGAAGGCTGGGGGGAATACGCAACCCGCCCCAACACAGGAGAATGACGCGAAGGTGCACCTGTCAGAAGACCTGTCAGAAGACCTGGCGGAAGATGAGGACTTGGCGGATATGACGCTCGGCCCCGATGAACTAGGTGAAGCTGAAGACGGGGACGCAATAAGGAAGGAGTTGACGTCACATTGACGGACAGCGGTGATGGGTGCAGCTCCGGGGCCCAACCACCATGTAAGCAGGAGACCCTCCTCTAGTAGAGGACGTTTACCAAACGGCATCTTGGGCTAGCCCTTGTGCAGGAGCCATGGGTGAACAACGGCATTAAAGGCCTGTTCACGGCAAGCTCAAAGATAATATGGGATCAAAGACACCCAGCACCCAGAGCGTGCATTATGGTAAGGAAAGAAATTAATTTTACTATCGTTTCAGAATTTTTAACGAGGGACTGTGTTCCCATAGCGATACAGGATAAAGGAAATACAACCCCCTGCTAATAGTATCGGCTTACTTCGCAGGAGATGGAGCCTGCCCACCAGCGGAAATAACGAAGCTGGTGGAATATTGCCGAAGAGAGAAGATGCCGGTAATCATCGGATGCGATGCCAATGCGCACCACATATGGGGCAGCAGCGACATCAACACGAGAGGTGAGTGCCTCACAGATTTTATATGTAGATATAATCTAGAACTCGCAAATGTCGGATCAATACCGACAATCGTAACCAGAATTAGAGAGGAGGTGCTAGACATCACCCTCATCAGTCGGTGCCTTCAGCCGCACATTAGGGACTGGCATGTGTCTCAAGAAGAATCTATGTCTGACCATAGAATCATTCTCTTCCGAGTAGAATTGAATAAAGGGAGCAGTGTGCCCTGTCGCAACCCCAGGAAGGCAAACTGTGAAGGGTTCAGGTCAACTTTAGAACTTAACCCCAGTATGATAATAAATTCACCCAGAGGTCCACTTGAATTAGAGTGGGCTGTAGAAAATCTCAACAAAGGCATAATCAGTGCTTTGGAGGAGAACTGCCCGGTAGGGAAGAAGTTCAAGGAAAAATATGCCCCTTGGTGGAATGAAAGCCTGAAAAGGCTGCGCCTCACCACACGTCATCTCTTCAACAAATCGAAGAGGGATAATACATGGGAAAGCTTTCGCGAGAGCCTGACCTCCTATAACAAGGAAATCAGGAAGGCTAAGCGAGCTAATTACAGAAACTTCTGTGAAAGAATAGACAGTACCAGCGAAGGTGCCAGGTTCCATAGAATGCTATCTGAACGGATGCCTGACGCAAAAGTAGCTCTGAAACGAAGGGATAACTCCTTCACAAGCAATAATGAGCAAAAACTGAATCTGCTCTTCGAGACGCACTTCCCAGGCAGCGTACCACTGCAGGAAAGTGCTATCGAAATGACAGGCAACAGAGGCAGACCATCGGCTAACGAATGGGCATGTGCCAAGTCAACTGTCACTCCGGAGAGACTGGAATGGGCAATTGGAACTTTCCAGCCCTTCAAATCTCCCGGACTGGACGGAATATCGCCAGCTTTCCTCCAGCAGGGACGAGAAATACTATTCTTCTCCGTTAGGAAAGTACTCATTAGTAGCCTAGCCCTCGGATATATACCGAGAGCGTGGAGTAGATCTAGGGTGGTCTTCATCCCCAAGGCAGGGAAGAAAGACATCACCAACCCAAGGTCCTTCAGACCCATCAGCTTGACATCGTTATTATTGAAAATGCTGGAAAAGCTAGACTACAAAATTAGAAGCACTCTGCTAAGGCAAAGTCCGCTGCATCCAACGCAGCATGCATACAGAGCAGGCAGGTCCACGGATACTGCGCTCTACCAATTGCGACGCACACTAAATGCACCAATAGGGAAGTAGCATTGTGCGCCTTTCTAGACATAGAAGGCGCCTTTGACAACACATCTCAAGAGGCGATTTGGGCTGCCCTTTACGGGAGGGGCTTGGACTCCATCATCAGCAAATGGATACTTTCCCTGCTAGAGTCCAGACAAGCCACGACATCAACGCATGATGCGACTGTAACAGTCTTAACAACCAAAGGTTGCCCCCAAGGGAAGTACTGTCTCCGCTGCTGTGGAGTCTGTTGGTGGATGAACTACTCAACAGACTTACCACCAGAGGTATCCAAAGTCAAGGATATCCTGAATTGAAATGTGGAAATTGTTCTGTTTGTTTTGCTTTTGCTGTCGAATGCCAGATACGACAACAAAAATAAGCTAAACAAATCTGAATAACTTCAAAATTATGAGTATTCAAATTAAGAGTTTATTGTACATTGAATTCGAGTTATTAGATAAATTCTGTGTATGTCCGTCTGTCCGTGCTTGTAGTGGAAAATGCGTGCAGGAATCGTATGCTGATTATGAGTAACACGCACCTGCGAACAGCATTCAATTCGAAAGAGGACTACAGCATCACACTTGACATCCTGCGAAAGGAGTTCGACGAGCGTTGGTATAACCAGGACCCGTCACCCTACACCAATCTCGAGGGCTACTCACAGCGTGCGATCCTTGGCAATGGCAGCTTTGGCACTGTCGTAAGTTCTCTTCAAGGATCTTTAAATATCCTTCTCTGTATCTCTTTTTATCTCCAGTTGCTGGTTAGGGAGAAGAAGAGCAAAAGTTATTATGCGGGCAAGATGATGAACAAGGACAATTTGGTGCGACTCAAACTGGTCGGACACGATCACAACGAGAAGATGGTGCTGAGCTCTGTACGATTTCCATTTCTGGTCCATTTAATCAATTCCTCCAAGGACTTTGATTATCTGTATCTCATCCTGCCGTTTATCAATGGCGGCGAACTATTCAGCTATCATCGCAAGTGAGTGCACTCAGTAAAGGAATCGACAATCAATTTTAGAATACTGGCGAGTTTCCAAAATTGAGAACGATTTTTTCTCCGAGTGTGTTTAACCGTTATTGTTATTATGTTCTGTGAGGAGCCATAAGCTATATGCGCCCCTCGCAACAATTGCCACATATGCTATGGGCAGCCCTCCCAACGATTGCAGCAGACGACATTGGATCTTGCGCCACGTCAGCAGATTTCGCCAACGACGAAAACAACTGCAACCAGGTGTTCAACGACGAGAACACCTGCAGCCAGCGAGCAGCATATTATGTAAGGAGATCCCAGTGGGCCACCGGTGCACGCGGCTCTGATTTCCACCGAGAGCACACGTGCCTACTTCAGTGGACGCTACCGGATGGATCGGATCACCATAGCGGATAGCGTGAGACCCAAGTGGGCCGCGGCCGCGAAACAGGTGGTCGCTGCTCTAGTGCCAACCAGATGCAGCGATCACAGCAGACCGTGGGAGAACGGAACGGCATATCGGGCAGTTGGTGAGGCAACCGCTGCTCGAATTTCATCGATTGCAGCGACACCAGTGGACAGCAACCTGGAAGCAGATGACCGCTGCCTTACTCCCAACGAGTGCAGCGTCGGCAGAAAAGCGTGGGAAACGCCCCACGAAGGGAGTGCGGCGTCAGCAGGAAAAACGTGGGAATCGCTCAAGGACGCGATCGTCGGTGGACCATCTTTTTGGGGCGTTTCTTACGCTTTTCTGCTGACGCTGCTCTTCCTTCACACTCCCCCCTTTCTTCAGTAAATGGAAGCCTTCCACTTCCCAGCGATAATTTTTTTGTTTATGTCTGCTGTAAGCATGACGTTTTCGGCAGTCGTTGCATTTTTCCTAATGAACGTAGAGGTAGGTCATGGTCCTACTCTTTCTGCACTACGTGTTGCGCAATTGCAATTGGAGTGGCTTGTTCTCTCTGAGCATTTATTATGATTAATTTTTATATATACAATGTGTCACACTTCATTTCAACCAATGTCATAGAACAAAAGTAATTGCCTGCCATAAACTAATCATTCATTATTTTCCAAAAATTCCAAAGACCGATGGTAGGTATATATATTAACCACCAAAATTAATATATGACCCCAAAACACTGGGGTTTCCCCACCTGCTAGGTAGGATTATGTAAAAAAGTAGCCTATTTTTAGGTAAAATTTTAATGTAAGCAGGTACATTGTGCACACCTGGGTGCCATAAAACCCGTATTGTTTACCTAAAGTTGAGTATTTTCGGTATAAATAGACCAATCCTTCGTAGTCAGTTTAGTTTCATCCTGCATCTCGGTGCAAGAAGAAGCGCGCTGCTGTTGCGGTCGCAGTGAGTGTGGACATGCGAGATCTGTGTGATCTGGATATCCCTTAGAAATGAGCTTGTCCTCAAGCGTTAGAGTATAGGGTATAACTGTAAGTTGTCGCTGGCGTTTTCTATGGTGGCTTGGTTTTCTTGTTCGACGTGTGGTGCCGGTGCTGTACTATTCTTATATTTAATTATTAGTTGTTTAGGTAAATTTTTGAATTTGAACAAGAAATAGCTTATTATTACTATTGACAATACTGTCACTAATGTTAAGCTTATGATTAACAAGGTATTGTTAGTTTTTGTATGTACTCTTATAAGTTCTTTAGTTTCTATGAATGCTAACGGCTCTGTTTTAGTTATATTATTACTTATATAAATGGTTTGTGTAAAGTCCGATATCACATTTGATAACTGGATATCTTCTAATTGAACAGAACAATTGTTTGCCTTAATAATGTTATTTCCTAAAATTTCGATATGTTGTGGTATACAATTTTGATTAAGTGTGGTGTGAGGTAAGTTCCAGGTTAAAATTACATTTGGGTCTATGAAATTTATTTCATAGTTTTTTCTTGTTTTAGTACCGTTTATGCATTCGTTTGTTATTAGTTTCTTATTTGTTACTTAATAAGTGTTATTTTTGTGTAAATAATATTTATCACTAATAGCTAGCTCTAGTTCGGTTAAAATATTTTTTTCCTCATCTGGATATGGTATTATTGAATACAAAGTTTCTTGTGACAGAGTTTTTGGTATATGTGATATTATTATGATTTCATTTGTTGTGGATTTTATCCAAGTGGATGTTTTTATATTTAACAATTTTTCTGAATCAACATTTAACAAATGATCATGTTTTAGTAATTTTGGGCTAAAAATTCCCAATCTGGATAATTGCATTCCTAATTCGATATCTTCGATGTATTCAGTGAATTGTTGTAAGTTGAACATTAATAAACTTAATTTAGCGTTTTGTTGTGACATTTCGGTCATGCTGTCCATTACTTGTATGCCATGATTGACTGCTTCTATTACTTTGTTTAGTTCGTTTACCTGTACGCTATTAGCTTCTAAGTCATCAATTTTTTCAGTTAGTTCTGTTTTGTCGTCTTCAGTTAATGTGCCAAATAAATATTTGTAGCCTTTTCCTACTATATTTAGGAGTTCTCGTTTCTGTCTTTTGATTATCTGTATTCCGTTCATTCCTCTTTGAAGTTTTTCTACTAGATGTTCTATTGCGGGTTGAAAACGAAAGTCATGTGTTTAAGGTATTAAATCTTGTTCAGTATTTTCAGTTTTTGTTAGGTTTACTGTTAGGCAATGGTATTCAAAATCTGAAGGTATGCTCAGTGAGCCTGTTTTAAATAAAACGAACCCGTTTTGTGCTTTTACATGGTTTACTTCTATACTTTGGGTGTTACTCTGAGTTATTGTTAACGTTAGTATTGTCAGTATTAGCAGGCGCACTGGTAGTTGAATCTTCCGTAGTTGACCTGAAATTATTGTTATTTATTTATGTTTATTTTCTTTTTCTTCTTAAATTTAGTTTTATAATGTATGATTCTTCGGCATCTATTTGTTTCTTCGAAATGTTTGCTGTCTAACTTTTTTATTATGCCTGTTTTCTTGAACGGATTTGTGGTTTTTGATTTGATAAGTGGCATTTCTCTATAGTTTGTATCTACTTCGTAAGTTTGTCTCTTTTCGTTTAGTTTATTGATCTTTTTAATTTTATTTAACTGGGTATTGTATGCTGGTGATCCGGCATAAATAAAGAAATCTGCTGGTGTTCTACCAGTAGTGCTATGTATTGTTTTATGATTATAAGTGTAAAGTATTATTTCGAATTTGGTTAACTTATTTTCTTTGTTTGTGTCCGAATTAATTATTCTTAGTTTTTCGTTGATTGTTTTATGAAACCGCTCTACATCTGATATTCCGTTCTTGCTTGTTGTGATTTGAATTTTTACATTTTCTGAATCTAACCAAATTTTAAATGCTGCTCTCATGAATGCTGAATCTTTGTCCGCTTTTATTTCGAATGGTTTTCCCATTTTGTTAAATATTTTTAGTAATGCTCGTTTTGCTTCTAACCAATCTTTACCATGTATTTTTATTAATGTAGCGTATTTTGAGTATACGTCTATGCATGATAAAAATTGCATATTATTGACCATGTAAAAATCTATAACGTATTTTTCTCTAGGGTTGAAAATCTCAGGTGTTATTTCATAACGAAATTTTGTATCCCTGCGTTCCACCTTTGACGTATTGCAGATTGCACATTCGTTAATCATATTTTGTATTAGTTTTTGATAATCCGGGAAATAATATTTTTCCTTAAACATTGCTATAGTTTTTCTATACCTGGATGTAAAAGTTTTGTATGGTCTGGATATCTTTTAATTTTTTGGTGGTTCTCATAGTTTTTATCTGACAATTTTTTTGCATTATTTCTAAATAAGCTTTTTGGAATATTTTATAGTCACCTTCATGTGGGAAGTATATAACGCTGGTTTTTGCACAAAGATATTCTTTTATGATCTCTTCTGCTTTTTCCGGTGTCATTTCTATGTAAGTTATTAGAATCTTAATGCGTCCGACATCGTTTTGTTGTTTTTATTGATTTTCGTTGCGTTTTTTTTTTGTAAATGTTAGCAGCAAAATTTTGTTAAAGATTTTGATTTTTGCACTTGTTGATTATTTGAACAAATTTAGATATTTTGTTTTTTTTGTGTTTGTTCACTTGTTGAAATAATTTTTTTATTTTTTTTGATTGTTTGTTTTAAATATGTTTCTTTCACTTTAGTTTTGTTTATTTGTTATTTGTTTGTTACACTTTCACATTACTGTTGTTTTGTTTTCTTTCCTTTTTATTTTTTATTTTTTTTTGTTCGTTTTTGTTCAGTTTTTGGAATAATTTTATTTTATTTTATTTATTTTTTTGTAAAAGTTTATTCAATGCAAAAAAAAAATTTTCGTCGTCTGCCTCGCGTATATTATGATTTACTTATTTTTAGAAGAAAAAGTTTTTCAAGGACCACGGGGTCCTTATGAGGATAACAATTTCGCGAAACACCAGTACGTTTTCCTGTGAACGACCACGACGTTTCACAATTTTTGTTATCCTATTGATTATTAGTAATGATATATTTTTATTGAATGAAACACACGTCTTCTTGGCTTTGCGTACAAAATAACTCTAACTTATGCTTATGGTTTTATCTATTATGAAAGCTCGCATTTGCGTCTTCTGCGGTGTTGTAGATTTGTTGCTGCGTCTTTAGTTCAAGGATTTTGTTTACTTTTAGAAAATGCGCTGACGGATGCGTTTATGCTAAGACGGCGTTGCTCTTATAAAATGCGTTGACGGATGTATTTATGCTGAGACGGCGTTTTAACTCTTTTGCGCTGGCTCAGTTGGATTTGTTTACGTTTAAACTGATCTGCGCTTTTAATTATTGTGCGTTAGCTCTGTTGGATTTGTTTATTTTCGTTGCGGTTGATTCTGGGATCTGGGCTTTTAATTATTGTGCGCTAGCTCTGTTGGATTGGTTTACGTTTATGCTGAGGCGGCGTTTTAATTCTTGCGCGCTGCTGTTGCGGTTGCAGTGATTGTGAACATGAGAGATCTGCGTGATCTGGATATGACACTATATATATTTTTGTTTTATATTCAGTTGTGTAAGTGTGATTCCAGTTTTTGTTTTTGGAGTCACACTTATCTTCCCCCCCCCCCCCCTTTTAATTTTTGTGATTTTGGGACTCACTCGCCTCCTTGCTGTGCGGCTTCAAGTCGCTCACATGTGCCGTCCTTATCCGCTTGTCTGCCCAGCTCCTTAGCTTGCAGATCACCGGTGACGTGAAATCCATGATTTGGTACGGGCCTCCGTACCTCGGTTCTAGCTTGGCTTCGAACCCTTCAGCTGTATTTGATAGGTGGTGTAACTTCACCCACACTCTATCTCCGATTTTGGGGCTCCATCGCCTGTGACGAATGTTATGGTGCCTTGCTTGGTCCTGAGAAGCCTCGAGCGCGGCCAATTGACTTGCGTTATATTGCTTACATTCTTCGCATTGTTGGACATATGCTCTTACGTCTTTATATAAGCCTGTCCAGTAGTAACGCGCTGCTACTCGGGCTATTGTTTTTCTGGTCCCCGTATGTCCTGTGGCGGCGGTGTTGTGGTTCTCATCTAGAACTTGTGTCCTCTTCCCGGTTGGCACACACAATTTCCAAGCCGCTACATCCTCTATTCCAGCTCAATGAGGTACAGGTTTCCAGACTTGTCCATGTAATCTGGAAACTTCCTCGGATTTTTCGTTATGGCCGTTCGCATCTTTTGGATCCAGTGGCAGTTTTTATTTGCTTGGTCCATCATGTCTCCCATAATTGAGATTCTCCGGCATGTCTCCTTACGGTTGGTTTGCTGGTTTTACTGTCTTTGCTATTGTAACGAACCTCGTTGGCTTTGCCGGGCTAACGCTCAGTCGAGCTGTGAGTTCGCGCAACAAATTTATAGAATTGGTCGCGAAGTGATAATTGACAACACGTTTTATATATTATTATAGAAAAATATGGTTTATTTGGCATTAATTGAACACATTTATAATTTGCCTAATGTCTGGGTTTGATTCCTTCGGCAATTTACTGAGGTCTTGGCTTGTTTCAGTAAGTAGTCCTGTTCTGGCAAGTTGGTTCTACGCACCCCGTACACCAGTTATCATACGGCACCCCGTTTGACCAAACTGATTTCGCACGTATACTGTCGAACTTCAGGCAGGTTGTCGCCTGCTTGGCTTGAAACTGTGTAGGCCTCGCCTCGTAGTACCACTTAAACGTAGCAAGGATTCACTACTTTAACCTTCAAGGACCTCACTGTCCTGTATTAGTAAAAGTCTTTACTCGATGTTTGTTTCTCTGTCGCACTCGCGTAGATCTTATTCGTAGCTCCCGCTTACGAATTCTGATTTTATATTATTGGGCAGCGTTTCCCCTTCTCACTTGGTATGGAACTGAATTTACTCTGTTGTTCGACAGAGGTTCCGCTTCACGTCTCGGATTTCACTGACTGTCTCCAGTGTGTTTCGGCGCCGGGTCGTGGCCTTTTGTCGGGACTGTACCAGAAATCACGCGATCGCCTCGGTGGCGTGATTTCTGGTAATTTTCCACTGCCATCTGCCGGCGCCAGCCTATGTCTGCCGTTAGTGCGAGTATGGATGGAGATATTGCACTCGCAATACTCCTCACACATAACGGCACATGTCCTTGTGGACATGTGTGTCAGACACGCTCATATGGCTGACAACCTCCGCGCGAAAGAGAGAGGACGAAAGAGAGCGAATTCGCCGCATCTGCAATCAGAGCTGGACTTCGGTCTGATGTGCAGCTGCTGTGAGGGGCGCATATAGCGCACATAAATATATAAACCTATATATTTATTTGCCAAGGCTATATGGCTCCTCACACTCCCCTCTTTCTTCGGCAGTGGAAGACTTCCACTGTCCCGACGGCGACGGTTGTGTTGATGTGTAGAGATGACGATGGTTTCGTCAACCAGAGGCATGGGGCATGGTGTCGTCGTCATCGTCCGATGACTCGCCATGCTCCTCTCCGCCCTCGTGCATCGGCTCTTTTTGGAGTATTAATGGTACCCTTTCCCTGTTACCCCAATGATCCTTATTAGATCCTCATTTGATTTTCTCATTACTTTTTTTTCGTTTATGTATTTTGCGGATTACCCTTGTTCCGCGAACCCTCGTGTGCCGTATCGTGTCGTGGTCTTTAGGCGGTAGCGCCGCCCCGCGCTCCACACCAGCCGTAATGTTCGATGGTCGTGATCCCGGTGTTCGCCTATGGTCTCGACGACCTCCATGGGCCACTCCGCAGATGGTATTTCCCGCCATCCCGTGGTTGGTTCGGGGGCGGACTGTTGTCGCTGCAGTGTGGGTCGCGGCGGCTGGGGCGTCGTCTCCGGGCACGACGTCTGGCTGCGAAAAGGGGGTCGGGGTTGTACCGGCGGCGGGGGTGGTGGTGTTTCTGGCCGGGGGTATGCCGGCGGTGGGGGCTGTGGCGTTTCTGGCCGGGGGTATGCCGGAGGTGGGGGTGGTGGCGTTTCTGGCCGGGGGTATGCCGGAGGTGGGGGTGGTGGCGTTTCTGGCCGCCGGGTAACTGGCCTCGGTACCGGTTGTCGCACGGGTCGGATCGTCGGCGCCTCTTCTTCCAGCTTCCACTCTGCTGGTGTCCGCACGTCATCCTGCCACCTCACCACCACAGTGTAGCTGTGATGCCACTGTCCCATGGCGTAAGTCTTCTCGTACTCCTGGGTCACCGTGGGCGGTTCGCGTCGCGGTTCCTCCTGGTGATCGGCCTGTGGTCCTGGATGTTGCGTCTCCTCATCCTCGTCATCCGAGGAGATCACGATGACCTCGTCTGGTCGTATTGGTGGCACATAGGGCACCGTGTTCTCATCCTCCGAGTTTAGGGGTGGCTCTGGTGTCGAGCCGGCGCTGTCAGTGCTCGCGCCGTCTGAGTCCGAGTCGGTGCTGGAGTCCTGACCATCGTCCTCGATATCTGTCGAGAGGACGATGGTGTCCTCGGCACAAGACCGGGAGGGCATAGTGTCGTCGTCATCGCCCGGTGACTCGCCATGTTCCTCCTCCTCGGTCCCGGAGAACGGGTGATAGGGGCTGTCGCGTCCCTCATGGTCGCGGGCCCATCCGCCTCCTTCGATACCGTTGCCGTCGACCTCGTTGTCGACCTCCACCTCCTCTCTGATTCTGGTTACAAATGTCGGTGTAGTCCCGACATTGGCAAGTTCTAGATTATATCTACATATAAAATCTGTGAGGCACTCACCTCTCGTGTTGGTGTCGCTGCTGCCCCATATGGTGTGGTGCGCATTGGCATCGCATCCGATGATCATCGGCGTCTTCATCTTTCGGCAGTATTCCACCAGCCCCGCCACTTCCGCCGGTGGGCAGACTTCATCTCCTGCGAAGTAGGCCGATGCTATCACCAGGGGGGTGGCATTTCCCTTGTCCTGTATTACTATGGGAACGCAGTCCCTCGTCAAAAATTCTGAAAGGATAGTAAAGTTAATTTCTTTCCTTACCATAATGCATGCCCTCGGCGTTGGGTGTCTTTGATCCCATATTACCTTGGTGCTTGCCGTGAACAGGCCTTCAATGCCATTGTTCACCCATGGCTCCTGCACCAGGGCTAGCCCAAGATGCCATTTGGTAAACATCCTCGCAAGGACAGCCGAGGCTGCCTTGGCACGGTGGATGTTTACCTGGGCCAGGCCCGTTGTGATGACTCCCGTCATCTACTGGAGGAGGGTCTCCTGCTTACATGGTGGTTGGGGCCCAGAGCTGCACCCATCACCGCTGTCCGTCAATGTAACGTCAGCTCTTTCTTCTTCTCCGAGCTCCTCCTTCAGCTCTTGCGAGGACATCATTGCGTCCCCGTTCTCAGCTTCACCCAGTTCGTCGGGGCCGAGCGTCATATCCGCCAGGTCCTCATCTTCCGCCAGGTCTTCTGACAGGTCGATGATGACGGACGGCTGATTGCTCGATCCGTTCGATGGGTGCACCTCCGCTTCTTTCTCTTGTGTTGGGGTGGGCAGCGTATTTCCCCCAGCCTTCTTTTTCAGTCCACTTACGGGGATGTTCCCGGTTTATCTGATGTCCTCTGTCGACGATCTTCCTCTTGGCAATCTCATCAATTCCAATCACTAGGAGTGCTCCTTCCCCTTCGTTCCTCCTAGTGACCACCTTCCAAGATGAGATGTCCATCCCGTTCTGAACCCCGATAAGGGGCAACAGGGACTCGGCTATTTGATAATCCGGGCCCCCAGCCAAGTTGACTCTCGGCACGGTTCGATTTACACCTTAGTCCGGCCCGGAGTGAGATGTGTGAGGGTAGGATGGGGGCAGGTAGTAGTGTTGGAGGATTGGGGAGTTGTGTGAGGCTATGTTTTAAGAGGCGGCAACACAAGCGCACTGTCGGCACGGTTAATAATAATCGTGCTCGCTGTTTGTCCGGGACTGCTTATTCACGGCCATTTGCCCGCTATTCGCAGCTAACCTCCCTATAGGGAGGCCGTTCGCTATCCGCAACCTGCGACCCGCCTGGTGGCCTCAGCTCAGCCCCATCCGAACCATCCCACTAGTTCTTCAGACAACAGGATCGTCTTTCCATAGACTGCATTATTTAAAAATTTGAAAATTATTTTTTGCCAATGTTCTGTAAAACGTATTTAAATCCCTTAATAAAAAAAGGGTTATCCATAAATCTAGACCCTTCGATCATAAATGCACGTGATCCGTGTGTGACATTTTCGAATTTTGGATTTAAAACAAATGTGAGGAAAATTGAATTTCCTCAAGGAGTTTGGGGATGTGCTTTTTCCTGAGCACGCCAAACTGATAGAGGAATACCGAGAATAATTCTTAGAGTATGAAAACTATCGTCTTAGTAAATCAAAATATGGAAAGCATTTGACGGTGTGCTCATGGTCCTCGAATGATGCAACAGATGGAGCTGATACATGTGCTTGTCACTACTTTGTATCATATAAAAGAAAACTGGATCGTCTGATATTTCAATATACTAAGAACCTAAGAAAGCGATTCAACAATATGGATATTAATAATAATAATACATTTTAATATACACATTTACCTTAAAAATTAAACTATAACAAGAAGAAATAAATTGTACTGTGAAAACGTAAACAAAACCAATTTTTTTATTTAAACATAATAAACTCTAAAACCCTAGGAATGAAGAACACAGCAGGCTATTATTTCAAATTATTGTGGAATCATCGTAAGGAGGGTCACTCAAACAGAGTGCACTGTAAAAAGGGAGAAATCCAAAAACGTACGTGCGAAGTACCTACTTAACAACAGTTTACGTCAATAATACTTTAATTATGATGTGGGAAATCATTCAGGTGTGAGGTGTCCTAAGAGTTCTAACCAATGACAACGAAGGTGAGGAAAGAAAACCAAAAACACTTTTCCACTGATCAATGAACTCACCCTCAAAAAATCAAATCATGTACCTGCACACTTGTGCATAAATCTAGACCCTTCGATCATAAATGTCACGCACGTGATCCAAAACGATACATTTTTCTAAAAAAGGTTACACACCTGTGACTCCTCCACCCAATGAAGCAAGAAGAATATTTAGTTTAAAACTGTTTCTTAGCTCTACCTCGTACAATAGCTGAAGCGAAACTATTTAATGGACTTAATATATCACCAAGGCTTAAATAAGAAAAGTATCCATCACTCCAATCCAATCCATCAACATACTGTTTAGTTATTTTTAGGGTTTTTCTAGTTATTTCATCCAGCTCTTTTATGTCATGGGGAGGCTTGAAGCGGTAGAAATTCGGTATGATTGATCCAGCTTGCAATTCTTTTATAAAAATTTCTTTTATAAACATTTGTCTCTCATTTCCAAATATATACTGGAAGTCAAGAAGAACACACGAGCTTCTGTCTATCTTAATCATTTTGTGCTTAATGTGTAAAATGTACTGTGAATTATGATCTAGACTCTTCACCTTAAATAGCGCTCACAATTAAATTTCAATTTGGTTTGAGCCAACTTTTCAATCAATATGGTGTAACGAACCTATTCTTTCGGCTTAGCTAAACTCAGTCGAGCTGCGGGATCGCGCAACAAATTTATATTTGATCGCGATGCGATAATTAACAACACATGGGTTTTTATATATATTAAATTAAATAGTGGTTTTAATTAACTTTACTATTTAGATTTACAATTGCATTGGTTGGTTTGCACTGTAGATGGCACTTTGGTCGGCTTCGAAGAGTTCACCTGTTCGCGAGAGTTTTGATCCAGGTGAATCCGCGCACCAACTAGGAAAGTTTGAGACGCCTGTCTGCCCGACAACGTCACCATACGGCGCTCCGGTTATGCACCAAGATTCGCTCGCATACGCGCTGCCTAAACACAGACTCGGTCCCACCCGGAGTCGTTGGGTTTTGTGCGGATTCCGCCTGTAGCTACGACTCAAGCGTGGCAAGGATTTACACTTCTCACTAACTTCAGGACCTCAATGTCCTGCGTTGTCCTTAGGCCTGGCAGCGTCGAATCCTTCGATGCTCCTTGTTGGTGTATCGTCCTGGCAGCGTCGAGTCCTTCGATGCTCCTTGGTTGCGTATCGTTCTGTTCGATAAGCACTTTCACTCTTATGTTGTTCACTGTCGTTTTACTTGTCCGCTGCACTCGCGTAGATTTTGTTCATAGCTTCAGCGCTTCTGAACTTTGACTTTTCGACCCTGTTTCGACAGAGTTTCCCTTCGCGTATGGGTTCTGACTGAACTGTACTATGTCGCCTGGGCTACTCTTTATATAGCCCGCGTCGCGGCCTATTGTCGGGACTGTACCAGAAATCACGCAATCGCCTCGGTGGCATGATTTCTGGCAATTTTCCACTGACATCTGCCGGCGCCAGCCGATGTCTGCCGTTAGTGTGAGTATGGATGGCAATATTGCGCTCGTCATACGCCTCACACCATAACGGCACATGTCCTGGTGGACCTGTGTGTCAGACACGCTTATATGGCTGACAACCTGAGTGAAAAAGAGAGAGCGCGAAAGAAAACGAATTCGCCGCAACTGCGATCAGAGCCGGATTTCGGTCTGATATACAGTTACTGTGAGGGGCGCATATAGCATAAATACACATTTTATGTATATTTATTTACCAGGGCTATATGGCTCCTCACACTCCCCCCTTTCTTTGGCAGACTTCCACTGACCAAACGGCGACGCTTGTGTTGATGTGCGCCGTCCAATCGCCGCCACACTGCTTATCGCCGTTATATTTGACAAACGAGGTCTTCACCTCGAATGTATCCTGTAAGGTTTGCACCCCGTCATGATGCGTCCAACCGTATCCATCTAGTGTTGTATCCACTTGTCCAGCATCAGACTCTAGAACAGATTTTTATTCAGGTTGCTCCTGTTGCTGCTCGAGCTGTGCTGCTTCCATTTTGCATTGGCTGCTGCTGCTGCTGCCTCTTTGATTCGATTTAAGCGCAAGCTGTTGGTGCCGCCTGCATTGCGCGACTTCCTTGCCAACTTATAACACAATTTTATTTGATTTGGTTTTTTTTATTTTAGTACACACACGTACGCACACGCGTACTATACAAATCACCCCGCCTCGTGGACGCATATATTAAAATTGGTGGTTAATATATATACCTACCATCGGTTTTTGGAATTTTTGAAAAATATTAAATAATTAGCTTATGGCAGGCAATTACTTTTTTTTTTTTGACACTGAGCCAAATAAGGTGTTATTAATATTTAGGTCTTGATTTCTTTGGCTAGCAACACGCCTACTGGAGGTGGTAAACTTCTCTCTAAATTTCTCTCTTTCTCTTAAAAACCTGCTTGGATTTTGTGAAGACTATAACAAAGTCTTATTAAATTGTAAACATGAACTAATTCTACTCATAACTAAAAATATGGATGAAGTATATCATACTAAAATTGATACTACTGAGTATAAATTAAATATAACTAATATTACATGGAAAGTACCACATATTACTCTCAGTGATGAGAAGAAATTACTAAGGTTAAATATAACAAAAAATAGAGGCTCACTACCACTAGCATTCCGCAGTTGGGATTGTTATCTCAATCTAACACTAGCAGAGGGTACTCATCACGTATGGAATGTCAAGCTTGCAGCCAATAGAGAACGACCTCGTTTTGCTATAATAGCCTTTGTACTAGATAATAAATTGATTCAAAATCATTTGCGAAGCTTGGAAGTGTACTTGAACTCTGAGACGTATCCCTATGATGATATGAATATAAATTTTAATCGTGATCGATTTGTAAGTTTGTATGATGTTTAGATTCATATTTTTAGATTCATACAAATAAAAAATGCTTACAATAGAAAATAGTATGCAGCCTCTGATAAGGCCACCGCATAGCGCAGCCGTTGATAAAACGGCTGTATTCTCACTCCATCGAGTGAGCTGCTTGTAAGGCGATCGCATTCTCACTCCATCAAGTGCAGTCGCTTGTACAGCGATCGCATTCCCACTCCATCGGGTACAGCCGCTTGTACAATCGACTGCAGTCTGACTTCATCGATATCTCCTCTAAGTAGCTTGAACCGCTCACGCTAGGTTCAAGTGCCTAAGTTATGAGCTGTCAGTATGGATTATATTTACATTTTTAACAATGCATGGGGCAGCTATCAGCTTCTCTCATGTTCATACTTGCATCTTTTAGTCTAATAATTTGTATATAAGCCACGCATTTTTATTCAATAAAGTCAGTGTTCTTCATAGACTCAATCCGGTCTGACGCATTTATTCATTTCTACCATCGCATTCTAGATGCGCAACGAAGGAACTCATTCTCCGCAGTCCAACTAGTTCAAGTGCTAGTTGCGACGATTTTTAGTAGTCAGTTTATGTACTGACTACTTCCCTTAAGAAAATCACACAAACATATGATATGTATGCAAATTTTCAAACAAGTTACTATATGAAGCAGACTGAACCATTGTTATCATCTAAGGAATTCAAAGAAAAAGCACCAATTGTTGTTATAGATCTAACACACCAGAATGAGACTGTAAAAACTGGTCCGATTGATATCAGAGTTTCCATTGAGTTGGATAGTGTCAGTGTTAGAAACACTAAAGTATATTGTCTACTTATGTACTATCGGTTAGTTGAGTATTCACCGTTAACGGGATTAGTTCAGCGCATCGTTCAAATAAATTTGATGGAGAATCAAGTAGTTGTCGACATCCAAGGATTTTATAAACTTAAATCTAAGTGTGATGAAGACTTAATGGCTAAAATGAATAAAGAAAAACTTCAAATTTATAATTGAATATGTTTATTATTTAGGAAGTTGATGATGTAAACAGAATTTAATTTCCGTATATTTCAAAATTAGAACTTTCTAAGATTACAAAGAGTTTAAATAAATTGTTTAGAGCACATTGGTTTGATATTTTCTTATGTATTCTGCAATTTGTGAAAAAGTTTGGACAGTGAGTTAAGCTTTGATCTAGTTCTAAATCAACTATTTTTGTAGTTAAATATTTAGTTAAAAACTGTTTCTTAGCTCTACCTCGTACAATAACTGAAGCGAAACTATTTAATGGACTTAATATATCACCAAGACTTAAATAAGAAATGTCTCCTTCACTCCAATCCAAGGCATCAACATACTGTTTAGTTATTTTTAGGGTTTTTCTAGTTATTTCATCCAGCTCTTTTATGTCATAGGGAGGCTTAAAGTGGTAGAAATTCGGTACGATTGATCCAGCTTTTCTGGTGCTTCGCCTTCTAATGTCGCACCAAAAAACTAAAATCCTTCCTTTCTCTAGCATATCAGAATGTTAGAGGTCTTAATACTAAACTTTCTAAGCTATTTGTTGACAGTCTTTCTTTTGAATTTGATATTCTGGTATTCACTGAAACTTGGTTAAAACCTGATATCTCAAATCATTCTTTATTTTCAAATAAGTACACTACATATACATAGATGTGATCGAGTATCACGCGGTGGTGGTTGTCTGATTGCTGTTGATTCCGATCTTGCATCAGATTATTTCTTACCTCCTCTTGTTTTAGACATTGAATTTATAAGTATTAAAATTCAGTTTAATACTTTTTCATTGTTTATAACTTGTTCTTATATTCCACCTCATTCAGATGTCTCAATATATCTCAACCATCTATCCGCTAACCAATATATTTCCTCTATGCTTTCGGATAGAGACTATTTGATTGTTTGCGGTGACTTTAATCTTCCAGAAATTATATGGTCCGCTCCATCAAATGCTTTGGTGCCACTTAGTTCAAATGAGTTTATTGATGGGTTTCATGAGTTGTCACTGTCTCAAGTTAACCATATTCGAAACTGTAACGACCGTTTACTGGATTTAATTTTTGTATCGGATCCTACTTGTAGTTTTATCTCTCGTTGTGATTCACTTGTTAATCCCGAAGATCCTTATCATCCTACGCTCGATGTGATTATTGAGCTTCCTACTCTTGTACCTCTTGTAGCATCGGATTCTACACGTAAGAATCGTTGCTTCCGTAAAGCAGATTATATTAGACTTAACCAATTGTTATTGGACACTGATTGGGCAGAACTTTACTCCTGTTCTAGTCTGGATAATGCTGTCTCAATATTTTTTACTACCATTGACTCTCATTTGGATGCTTGTGTTCCCCGTTCGAATCCAGGGAAGGCTAATAGGCCTCCCTGGTTTTCGCGGGAGTTAGATAGGTTGAAAAATGTGAAGTCAAGGTATTATAAGAAGTTTAAGAGAACAAGTAATCCTTTTGATTACTCTCGATATTTAGTTGCTAGAGCAACTTTTATTACACATAACTCACGTTGTTATCAAAGTTACCTTCTTCGTTGTAGGCTGCAATTTGCACAAGATCCTAAGCAGTTCTACAACTTTGTGAACATGAAACGCAAATCGTCTTCTTTACCTAATTACGTTATCTTTGAAGATAGGAAAGCAAAAGATGATCAGGATGCAGCAGATCTGTTTGCTGATTATTTTCAATCCACATATTCCTCAACTAACGTCTCACAAAATGTGCCATATCCTTACCATGTTCAAAGGGCTAATTGCATTTTTGTTCCTGTGATCACTTTTGAGTCACTTCTTGACGACCTACACTCGATCAAGCCTGGATACTCGCCTGGTCCTGATGGAGTTCCGGGATGTGTACTTAGGTACTGTTCCGAGTCCATTTGCCAACCTTTACTTAAATTATTTACCTTGTCTGTTGAAACTTGTTGTTTTCCTGATATTTGGAAGGAATCCTTTATTATTCCTCTTCATAAAAATGGCCCAAAGTCTGATATAAAAAACTATAGGGGTATTTCCAAATTGTCCGCAATACCAAAGGCATTTGAGAAAATATTAACGACTCAACTGCAACACTTATGTAGTTCTATTATTTCACCATTCCAGCATGGTTTTGTGAAATGTAGGTCTACGACCACTAACATTCTTGAATTTACTTCCCTTGTTATATCAAAGGATTTCAGAATAAAATGCAAACTGATGTCGTTTACACAGACTTCAGTAAGGCCTTTGACTCTGTTAACCATTCTCTCCTTCTTCGCAAACTAGACCTTATAGGATTTCCAACTAACTTTCTGACCTGGATTTCGGAGTATCTGAGTAACAGAACTCAAAAAATTGTTTTCAAATCTGTGCTCTCTAAACCTATCCTAGTCACCTCTGTTGTACCCCAGGGTAGTCACCTTGGTCCATTGCTTTTTAACTTATTTATTAATGACCTTCCTTCTGTTATTTTGTACTCTAACATACTAATGAATGCTGATGATGTCAAGTTGTGCCTTGCGTATAATGATATGTCCTCTCATTGCTTATTGCAGGCGGACTTATTTTCCTTTTTGTCTTGGTGCAAAATGAATCTGCTTAACCTGAACTGCTCTAAGTGTAAGGTCATGTCATTTTATCGTATCACTCCTCATGTTGTTAGTTACACTCTCGATGGGGTGCCACTTGATAGAATGAATGAAGTAAAGGATTTAGGTTTTCTTCTTGATCACAGGTTAAAGTTCGATAACCATATTAAATTGACTCTCAACAAAGCTTTTCAAGTTCTTGGTTTTATAAAGCGTTGGTCAAAGGAATTTGATGACCCTTATACGACCAAGATACTTTTCACTTCCCTAGTACGTCCAATTCTGGAATATGGATCTTGTGTGTGGTCTCCACAGTATCATATTCATCAAAGTAGATTGGAATCCGTACAGAAGAGCTTCTTACTTTTTGCTCTTCGGGGTGTTCTTCCTCCATACCCCAATAGGATCCTGCTTCTTAACCTTCCCTCCCTAACTAACCGTCGTGTTATGCTATGAGTTATGTTTGTAGTTAAATTAATCAAAGGAGAAATCGATTCAGCTGCGTTGTTGAGCCAAATAAACTTTTCTGTTCCCTTTAGACCTTCTCGCAATTTCTTTCCACTTTCCCTTAATCGCTGTACTACTAATTATTCCTTGCATGAACCGTTTCGAGTACTCTGTAATGATTATAACGAATTATCCTATATAATCAATTCAGAGTCCTCCATTTCTATAATTAAAAACTCCATTTTAAACGCCCTATCTCGGGAATAACTTTTTTGCATGCACTGGTGGCGGACTAATTCTTACTAACTCTTTCAAATTATTTTTGGTCTAATTGGGTTTTTCTGGGTTTTCCCCAATTCATGCAACAAATGTTGGACCAATTTGCTTTTAAATACCCCCAGAAATAATAATTTTAATCTTTTTAATCTTCCTTATTTTAAATATATTTATAATTTGTATATTATTTAAATTAAATTAAATTAAATTTTTTAAGCTTGCTATATTTTTGGTGTCGACTGACTTTTAGTCGACAATAAATAAATAAATAAATAAATGAAGGCCAATTCTTTTATAAAAATCTGTCTCGCATTTCCAAATATATACTGGAAGTCAAGAAGAACACACGAGCTTCTGTCGATCTTATTCATTTCGTGTTTAATGTATAAAATGTATTGTGAATCATGAGCTAGACTCTTCACCTTAAATAGCGCTCACAACGCAATTTTTTAGTTAGTTTGAGCCAACTTTTCAATCAATATGGACACACTTCAGCTAAGAAAATCTAGTAATTCGAGAAAAACACAAGACCATGAAATCATTTTTGGATTTGAGTATTTTGTTAATCTACAATTAAAATTAAAGTGTGGTTTTCAACAACGAGACGATTTACACCAATGGTTTGGATGCAGCAACATAAGCGTAATTTCATTGGATTTGGAAAAGAGGAATGGCTTCAATTATTAACATTTAAGGAATATATCCAATTAAGGCTTGAGCAGTTTGAGTTCTTGATGCCTGATACATTAATGGATAATCCCAAGATTGAGAGCATAAAGCGTCATTTTAAAATTAGAAAATCAGATAAGCAATGCATATTAATTTTAAATCAATATGGTAATAAAATTGAGTTTGATAGTGAGTCAAGGAGAGCCTTCATAAGATTGGGAATATTTTTAACATCATTCTTATGTTGGAACACGTTGCTGAAAAATCAAATTTGTAATATATATAATAATTATATTATCCCTAAATGTTCAAAGATGGGAAAATACGATGTACAACTTTTAGATTTAGGTGCATCTTATGGACATGAAGCAGAAATTGATCTAACGCGTTTATGTTTTGAAATTTCAAGAAAGATGGGAAAAGAAATAAAAAAAAGATGTAAACCAGTATAGACAAGTATTACAAAAGAAAGTGACACAAGTATAGGCTCTTTACAAAATAAAGTAAAAATAATTCTTTAGTTGCATTTCTGAAGAATACACACCACATTATGGGTCTAATTTCGAATTAAGGATTTAAAACAAATATGAGGAAAATTTATGATTTCCTCAAGGAGTTTGAGGATGTGATTTTTCCTGAGCACGCCAAACTGCTTGAGGAATACCGAGAATATTTCTTAGAGTATGAAAACTATCGTCTTATTAAATCACAATATGGAAAGCTCTTGACGGTGTGCTCATGGTCCTCGAATGATGCAACAGAAGGAGTCGATACATGTGCTTGTCACTACTTTGTATCATATAAAATAAAACTGGATCGTCGTATATTTCAATACACTAACCTAAGAAAGAGGTTCAACAAAATGGATATTAATAATAATAATACATTTTGATATATACATTTAACTTTAAAAATTAAACTATAACAATAAGAAATCAATTATATTATGAAAACGTAAAAAAAAAAATCTTTTATTTAAACATAATAAACTCTATAATCTTATAATCAATAAATCAAGTGCTATAATTAGGCAATTAAAAATCAAAAGATGTCACAAAAAAGATTTACGACTTCCTGAATTAGAATCCCCAATTCCCTACTACTCTGCCTTGATATGGTCAGCAATGGTTGGGGGCCGTAATGCATGCTATGCTTATGAAGTTGTCGAAGAATGATTTTTACGATTGGATCGTTGAATGGTAACAGCATTGGGTGCTTGGCGTAGAACGATATATGTGCTGCTTCCAGTCGACCTCCTACTCGCATGATGCCATCCTGATCCAAGAAAGGTGCTAGAGATTTAATGGCACTTTCTCTTCGCGGCTCCTTACTTTTTTTAATTTGTTTAATGTCGTCGATAAAATCGTATCGTTGTATGCTGCGGGAAATGATTTTTTTTGCTTCTTGGAGTTTATTGAATTCTATAATTTGGCTGGTATGTTTCCTTCCTTTTCGGAAACGCATCAAATAAGCTATAATTCTGACTAGCTTATTGAATGAACCATTATGCCTAATTTTGTAAATCTCAGTCCTCTTCCCTGGTGATAGTTATTATTGATCTCTGACTATTCTTTGGAGGGTTTGAGCTCTCCATCTCATCGTTAGTAGCGGCAAACGGTGGTGGCCATTTTAAAGGTGATCCATGTTGGAACAGAGGACCATAAAACCACATGCTGTTTTGGGCAATCAGCCGCATTATTTTCTGACGTCGTTGAATTGTTCCAACTCTTGTGGCAACAAATTTGTCACGAATGGATGACGGACGATTAATCCATGACAGAACTCTCCTTGAATCTGACCAATAATAAGTTGGTACGGTTTTCATAGATAAATCTTCTTTAACTTTTTCTACAAGTTGAGCACCCAATACAGCAGCCTTTAGTTCCAGACGTGGTAGCGTTATTGCGTTGATTGGGGCTACAGGTATTTTTCTACAAAACATTTGACGTGGTACCTGAATAGTGTTGAGAATTTTCAGATCCTCCCTGTATTGTTTCCATTTGTCTTGGAGATGAACTGGAAGGTCTTCTTTGTAATCAAATCCTTCCTTTGTAAGATGTTGCATGAATATCTTTGCCTTCAAGACCACTGGTGAGATCAGTCCCAGAGGATCGAAAAAAATCTGAAGACTTCAGACATCACATCTCTTCTATTTATTTTATCTTTGGTGACGGCATCAGTTTTACCACATAAAATATCAGATTTGGGGTTCCAAGTGATTCCCAGGGTTTTAGTGGAGCAATCCTCATATGCGGTATCATCCAGTTGAACATTTGACACTATGTCTTCCTTTGATACTTCTTGTAGTAGTTCAATCTTATTACTACACCATTTTCTCAACTTAAACCCAGAACTGTGCAGGAGTTTATTCAGCTGTTGTTGTATTTGAAGAGCCTCTCTCCAACGCAGCTGCTCCTTACGGAAGTTCCCTTTTTGCCTTTTGTGCAAGATACTGTAGGAATTTCGTGGCTAAAAATGGTGCTGCCTTTGTTCCATACGTAACTGTTTTTAATCTGTAGTATTTTAGATCCCCTGATGGGTCGCTGCGCTATACTATGGACTGATAGTACTGATCTTCAGGATTCATCCAAATCTTACGATACATTTTTTCAATGTCCGCTGTGAATACATATTTGTGCATTCTAAATCGGAGCAAGATCGAAAATATTGAATTTTGCACAGTTGGTCCTTTGTGCATCAAGTCGTTGAGTGAATTTCCTGATGACGTGACTGCAGAAGCATCAAAAACTACTCTTAATTTTGTTGTGGAACTGTCGGGCTTGACAACACAATGAAGTGGTATGAAATAGCGGGCCTTTGCTGCTTCCTTTGTGTGCATTTCCTTCATATGGCCCAGGGCTTCGTATTCTTTCATGAACTGAACATAGCTGGCTTTAGTCGCAGGATCTCAAGTAAGTCGTTTTTCCAAACACAAGAATCTTCGTGTCGCCAGATCACGACTCTCCCCCAGGGCTCAAGTGTTTTCCAAAAATGGGAGTCGAACGATGAGTTTATTGTCGACTGCAATTTTTATGTTCTGCAGAAAATGTTTTTCGCATTGTTTCTCCAACGGAGAAATGCAAGATTCGTTTGTTTCGAAAGAGTCCAATTCCCAAAATTTAGCTATTTGTTGATCTAGCTTCTCTTCTTCAATTAGTACTGAGCATGTGCTTATTGTTGTCGATGCATCTGCTATAATCCATCCTAGCTTGGTTTTCTGGCATACCTTTTCCAATTTTGAAATGATTATTTTGAATGATTTCAAAATAATATTATGCTCCTAGAATTACGTCAATTCTTCCAGGCTTGTCAAATGTGGGATCCGCCAAAGAAATGGCTACCGGACACTTCCAACGAGAAGTCTCGATTGGCTGTGCTGGTTGATCAGATAAAAAGTGCGGCAACACGATCGCTTCTAACCTTGAGTTGAATTTATTATTATGAGATTTAATCATAACATTCACTCTTGCTCTCGATGTTTATGTTTGTCCGCCAATTCCATTGATTTGAAATTCAGACCTTTGACCCTTGAGATTCAACCTCTTTAGTACTCTCTCCGAGATGACGTTGACCTGTGAACCGGAGTCAAGTAGATCTCTGGATTCTCCTGTCTGTTGTTGTTTCCTTCATTTAGGACTCGTGCTGTGGCTAGGAGTACATAGTTTGATTGTATACTACTTGCCGATGCTGATACTTTCAAATCAGGTTTGACTTCCAAATGTAACAATGTGTTATGCCCTTTATTGCATTTAAAACAATCTTTTCTTGGTCATGTTTTTGCGGTACCTTCACGATTAAAACATTTTACACATAGTTTCTGCTTTTGAACCCAATTTAACCTCTCTGATGGGGTCGTTTTCAGGAATTCCGTGCACTTAAACCTGGCGTGATTTGGTTTTTCACAAAAATAGCAAATGAATTCTGATCCAGTCGACATGCATACATTCTGTTTAGTGCTAACATTTTTTTTATCAGCACTGCATATGTCAAAAATTGTTGTTCCAAAAATTTCAACAACTGACTTATTTCTTGCAATGCACAGAAGTATTGGATCCCAGGTTTCTGTTGCGACTCCAATATTATTTAGTGCAGATAACGTTTCATTTATGTTATCATGCAGAGCTTTGATCGACATAGCCTCATTTGTTGTTGATGGTTGATCTAATAATTTATTGATCAATGCGTTACTTAGCACTCGTTTGATGCTAAAACGCTCTTTAAGCATATTCCATGCTGTTAAATAATTTCCTTTAGTTAAGGATAGATGGCGTATTAAACGTTCCGCGTCTCCGATGATGTTGGGTAACGTTGATTCATGAATCATTTTCTTAAATATGTCATGAAATTGCTGCCACTTTAAATAATCTCCATTAAATTTTGGGATTTCTACCTTCGGAAGAGGTATTGCTGCATGCATTTGTTTCGAATGGACAGGTCGCTGAACCATTTCTTCATTTGTAATGGTTTGTACTGAAATCACAGCATCTTCAGCAGCCAAATGATCCTATGATCCTTTTTGTAGTACAGGTAACGTTTTTTTGTGTCGTTGCCGAACTATGCTACCTAGTTGCCAAGTTAACTAGGACTCTATATGAAAAAATGGTTGCCAAGTTAACCAAATTCACAAATTCACTTGATAAAAAGTGACTGAATGTATTTATTTAAAAGGTCGGGGTCACCAAATGAATAAGAAGTGTGGACTTCTTATGGGATGCTGAAAAAATGAATTTGTATGCTACCGGTTCATGTACCAGTAACAAGGTGTCGCCGCAATCGGTACGATGGACAAATTGGGCTAAACGGAGTGATTACGTCAAGAATTTTTTTCGTACTAGTTTTATTGCTTAAAATCCTAGCCTTATATAGCTAAACAATGTATACTCATGTATACCATGCAGGGGTTGTTTTGGTAGTCTATTTTTACTTATCCTGTACTCAAGTGGATGCAGCTGTCACTTGAGTACTTGGTACAACATATTTTACTTATATTAGAACAAGACTATTTATTCTATTTACAATTTGACCTAAGTAAAGAATATTTCTCTACATGGTTATCAATAACATGTCTTAATGTTTTCTTATTTATGATGCCGCGTCTGGTACCCTCTGTTTTACAGCGGGCAGTCCATGACTCGGGTACATATTTATTTGTTGAGTCGCTGCGCTATCTGAAACGTACGATTTTCTGCTGTTGACGAAATCGTACAATAATAATAATTAAAATGAATAAATCCTGTAGTTAATATATTAATGTCAAGTAGTTTTACGTGAGCACCTGCCGTGAAGGCTTAATCTCACGGTGCCAAGCACGTGAATTAATTTAGGCGTCAATTACCGCCCCCTTGGAACTTCTATTCCGCAGGTACCAATTGAAGTTACCTGTAGTTAATATATAAAGAATAAGTGCTATTAATTGTCGCAGCGCAATCAAATATAAATTTGTTGCTCGAACCCATAGCTCGGCTGAGTTTTAGCCCAGCTAAAACTGGACGAACAGAAAAGGTTCGTTACAACTGGCACCCCCTGGTTGCGATAATTAATACACATTATATATATTAACAAAATCATTAAGTCTTGTCTTAGCCTTTGCTGTGTGTTGAGCTATTGAGCGTTTTCAATAGCTATCGAATTTTTCTAGAGTTACAAAAATAAATAGAAACGCACCGAAACTTGCTTTTCTATAAATTAAGTTTATTTGCCTTCGTGGCCAAAATTAAAATCGTTACAATTGTTTATTACAAAGCTCCGATTTGAGCTACAATTGTTTATTACAAAGCTCCGATTTGAGCTTTACACTTTCAATTAATTAATTCGTTGACTTGCGGCGTCGAATACCGTGCCGCGACTTGAATTCTCGATTTACGAAATAGAACTGACTAGCTGCCGAATTGCAGCTGGCATTGCAAAAGGCAAGCAAAGCGAAAACAAATGCAGTGAAAACGAAATGCCGATGAGCATATACAAACAACAGTTATGATCTTTACGTTACTTCGCTCTTTATGCTGCGCAGAGCATAACTTATTAAAGAGAAAAATATTAAAAGAGAAGCTGCTTTAATCGTTGTTTGGCGCGGATACCTGCGTAACCAAACACTGTGTTTAGATGTGTTTTTGCTGTGCTCCGTCCAGTTAGTGCTTGTTATTAAATTTTAACACGTACATAGTTTTCTCTCCTTTTCGGGCATATCTATTTCTAAACGCAGTGTGTCTGCGTGCTACTCAAAAAGCTGCAAGTGCCAGGCTGACCCAAAGGCATATTTCATCTTAAATGTGCTGGTTTCGCGCAACGGGTAAAAGATTTAATCGGCAATAAGTCGGGTTTAAAGTGGTGTTACGAGCAATGCCGCGAGACGGAGTCGGATATTCAGGGTTTCATGAGGCAAGCTAGACGGGGCTTTCACAATCTCCGTCTAGCTTTTAGTAGGCTTAGTGCTGATTTTGATGTTATGGAGAGTCAATTTAATAGTGTAAAACTTCTGAATGAGTCTCTTAAGCAGAAGCTTTGCCTCGTGAACCAGTTGTATCTGCCCCAGCTGTCTTGGTGACCCCTGCACCGCTGACACCCACTGTTGATAATTGTACGCAGTTGATGCAGTTTAATTCTCCTGCACCACCTGCAATCAACAGTGATGCCCCAATTATGTCACAGACCACTGTGCCCGTTTCTACTCCCCCTCCTCTTTCTAGCAGTCTTCCTAGGACTCTTGCTGCGATTGTACCTAGAAAGCATATTTTTATTTCGCGTCTTGCCCCTGAGATATCTGTGGATGACGTTCAAGCCTATATACAGGGTAAAGTGTCACCTACGGGAATATCGATTGAAAAATTTGTATTTAATTATGAAAGAGAAATTGTGCTAATTTCTGGCCGAAGGGCTTAGTTATAAAGGAGTTTATAAACAAAAAACGTGTTCGGCAACCTATTGCATTTCCTTAATACTAAATTTTCTACGCTATTTGTTGACAGTCTTTCTTTTGAATTTGATATTATAGTATTTGCCGAAACTTGGTTAAAACCTGAAATATCAGATCATTCTTTATTGTCACGCTTAGGTGGTAGTTGTCTGATTGCTGTTGATTCAGATCTTACATCAGATTATTTCTTACCTCCTTGAGGAAATCATCAATTTTCCTCATATTTGTTTTAAATCCAAAATTCGAAATTAGACCCATAAGGTGGTGTGTATTCTTCAAAAGCAGAAATGCAACTAAAGAATTATTTTTACTTTATTTTGTAAAGAGCCTATACTTGTGTCACTTTCTTCGCTTCTAACCTTGAGTTGAATTTATTATTATGAGATTTAATCATAACATTCACTCTTGCTCTCGATGTTTATGTTTGTCCGCCAATTCCATTGATTTGAAATTCAGACCTTTGACCCTTGAGATTCAACCTCTTTAGTACTCTCTCCGAGATGACGTTGACCTGTGAACCGGAGTCAAGTAGATCTCTGGATTCTCCTGTCTGTTGTTGTTTCCTTCATTTAGGACTCGTGCTGTGGCTAGGAGTACATAGTTTGATTGTATACTACTTGCCGATGCTGATACTTTGAAATCAGGTTTGACTTCCAAATGTAACAATGTGTTATGCCCTTTATTGCATTTAAAACAATCTTTTCTTGGTCATGTTTTTGCGGTACCTTCACGATTAAAACATTTTACACATAGTTTCTGCTTTTGAACCCAATTTAACCTCTCTGATGGGGTCGTTTTCAGGAATTCCGTGCACTTAAACCTGGCGTGATTTGGTTTTTCACAAAAATAGCAAATGAATTCTGATCCAGTCGACATGCATACATTCTGTTTAGTGCTAACATTTTTTTTATCAGCACTGCATATGTCAAAAATTGTTGTTCCAAAAATTTCAACAACTGACTTATTTCTTGCAATGCACAGAAGTATTGGATCCCAGGTTTCTGTTGCGACTCCAATATTATTTAGTGCAGATAACGTTTCATTTATGTTATCATGCAGAGCTTTGATCGACATAGCCTCATTTGTTGTTGATGGTTGATCTAATAATTTATTGATCAATGCGTTACTTAGCACTCGTTTGATGCTAAAACGCTCTTTAAGCATATTCCATGCTGTTAAATAATTTCCTTTAGTTAAGGATAGATGGCGTATTAAACGTTCCGCGTCTCCGATGATGTTGGGTAACGTTGATTCATGAATCATTTTCTTAAAGATGTCATGAAATTGCTGCCACTTTAAATAATCTCCATTAAATTTTGGGATTTCTACCTTCGGAAGAGGTATTGCTGCATGCATTTGTTTCGAATGGACAGGTCGCTGAACCATTTCTTCATTTGTAATGGTTTGTACTGAAATCACAGCATCTTCAGCAGCCAAATGATCCTATGATCCTTTTTGTAGTACAGGTAACGTTTTTTTGTGTCGTTGCCGAACTATGCTACCTAGTTGCCAAGTTAACTAGGACTCTATATGAAAAAATGGTTGCCAAGTTAACCAAATTCACAAATTCACTTGATAAAAAGTGACTGAATGTATTTATTTAAAAGGTCGGGGTCACCAAATGAATAAGAAGTGTGGACTTCTTATGGGATGCTGAAAAAATGAATTTGTATGCTACCGGTTCATGTACCAGTAACAAGGTGTCGCCGCAATCGGTACGATGGACAAATTGGGCTAAACGGAGTGATTACGTCAAGAATTCTTTTCGTACTAGTTTTATTGCTTAAAATCCTAGCCTTATATAGCTAAACAATGTATACTCATGTATACCATGCAGGGGTTGTTTTGGTAGTCTATTTTTACTTATCCTGTACTCAAGTGGATGCAGCTGTCACTTGAGTACTTGGTACAACATATTTTACTTATATTAGAACAAGACTATTTATTCTATTTACAATTTGACCTAAGTAAAGAATATTTCTCTACATGGTTATCAATAACATGTCTTAATGTTTTCTTATTTATGATGCCGCGTCTGGTACCCTCTGTTTTACAGCGGGCAGTCCATGACTCGGGTACATATTTATTTGTTGAGTCGCTGCGCTATCTGAAACGTACGATTTTCTGCTGTTGACGAAATCGTACAATAATAATAATTAAAATGAATAAATCCTGTAGTTAATATATTAATGTCAAGTAGTTTTACGTGAGCACCTGCCGTGAAGGCTTAATCTCACGGTGCCAAGCACGTGAATTAATTTAGGCGTCAATTACCGCCCCCTTGGAACTTCTATTCCGCAGGTACCAATTGAAGTTACCTGTAGTTAATATATAAAGAATAAGTGCTATTAATTGTCGCAGCGCAATCAAATATAAATTTGTTGCTCGAACCCATAGCTCGGCTGAGTTTTAGCCCAGCTAAAACTGGACGAACAGAAAAGGTTCGTTACAACTGGCACCCCCTGGTTGCGATAATTAATACACATTATATATATTAACAAAATCATTAAGTCTTGTCTTAGCCTTTGCTGTGTGTTGAGCTATTGAGCTTTTTCAATAGCTATCGAATTTTTCTAGAGTTACAAAAATAAATAAAAACGCACCGAAACTTGCTTTTCTATAAATTAAGTTTATTTGCCTTCGTGGCCAAAATTAAAATCGTTACAATTGTTTATTACAAAGCTCCGATTTGAGCTACAATTGTTTATTACAAAGCTCCGATTTGAGCTTTACACTTTCAATTAATTAATTCGTTGACTTGCGGCGTCGAATACCGTGTCGCGACTTGAATTCTCGATTTACGAAATAGAACTGACTAGCTGCCGAATTGCAGCTGGCATTGCAAAAGGCAAGCAAAGCGAAAACAAATGCAGTGAAAACGAAATGCCGATGAGCATATACAAACAACAGTTATGATCTTTACGTTACTTCGCTCTTTATGCTGCGCAGAGCATAACTTATTAAAGAGAAAAATATTAAAAGAGAAGCTGCTTTAATCGTTGTTTGGCGCGGATACCTGCGTAACCAAACACTGTGTTTAGATGTGTTTTTGCTGTGCTCCGTCCAGTTAGTGCTTGTTATTAAATTTTAACACGTACATAGTTTTCTCTCCTTTTCGGGCATATCTATTTCTAAACGCAGTGTGTCTGCGTGCTACTCAAAAAGCTGCAAGTGCCAGGCTGACCCAAAGGCATATTTCATCTGTTGTTGGTTGTGTGATAACGTGGTGCATGTTAAATGTGCTGGTTTCGCGCAACGGGTAAAAGATTTAATCGGCAATAAGTCGGGTTTAAAGTGGTGTTACGAGCAATGCCGCGAGACGGAGTCGGATATTCAGGGTTTCATGAGGCAAGCTAGACGGGGCTTTCACAATCTCCGTCTAGCTTTTAGTAGGCTTAGTGCTGATTTTGATGTTATGGAGAGTCAATTTAATAGTGTAAAACTTCTGAATGAGTCTCTTAAGCAGAAGCTTTGCCTCGTGAACCAGTTGTATCTGCCCCAGCTGTCTTGGTGACCCCTGCACCGCTGACACCCACTGTTGATAATTGTACGCAGTTGATGCAGTTTAATTCTCCTGCACCACCTGCAATCAACAGTGATGCCCCAATTATGTCACAGACCACTGTGCCCGTTTCTACTCCCCCTCCTCTTTCTAGCAGTCTTCCTAGGACTCTTGCTGCGATTGTACCTAGAAAGCATATTTTTATTTCGCGTCTTGCCCCTGAGATATCTGTGGATGACGTTCAAGCCTATATACAGGGTAAAGTGTCACCTACGGGAATATCGATTGAAAGATTTGTATATAATTATGAAAGAGAAATTGTGCTAATTTCTGGCCGAAGGGCTTAGTTATAAAGGAGTTTATAAACAAAAAACGTGTTCGGCAACCTATTGCATTTCCTTAATACTAAATTTTCTACGCTATTTGTTGACAGTCTTTCTTTTGAATTTGATATTATAGTATTTGCCGAAACTTGGTTAAAACCTGAAATATCAGATCATTCTTTATTGTCACGCTTAGGTGGTAGTTGTCTGATTGCTGTTGATTCAGATCTTACATCAGATTATTTCTTACCTCCTTGAGGAAATCATCAATTTTCCTCATATTTGTTTTAAATCCAAAATTCGAAATTAGACCCATAATGTGGTGTGTATTCTTCAAAAGCAGAAATGCAACTAAAGAATTATTTTTACTTTATTTTGTAAAGAGCCTATACTTGTGTCACTTTCTTTTGTATACTTTTTTTTAATCTATGTTTATTTATTGGATTTTGTTCAGCTGGAAATAAAGTATATGTTTTTATATTTAAAGTTTATAACTAATATTTACTAAAATCTCATGTTTGTCCGTTTATATTTAGTTTTTATTAGATTCCATTATACACAAATTAAGTCTATTTTAGACATAATTAAATATGAACTATAAAAAATATCCCTTTCATCTCTGTTGGGCTCTTCATCAGCCAGTTCCACAAAGGGAGGCTCCTTTATTTCCTCCTCCTCTGTAAGGTCAATAACATCGGCTTCATCCAGAGGCTCCACGAAGCTTGGCACCATTACATCTCCATCTCCAATCACCAATCGATCGATGTTTCAATGCAGAAACCTTTCGAATGTGAGTGCCCATCAAAATATAATAGAAATCAATGTAAGGGAAACGAACACCTTAAATTACTATGAGATGCTTATCTGATTTTTTGATTTCAAAACTTATGTAGGGGTAGTAGGAAATTGGGTATTCTATGACAGGAAGCCGTAAATATTTTTTTTGTGACAGCTTTTGATTTTGAATTGCCTAATTATAGCACTTGATTTATTGCTTTTTGGGTGTGGGGTGACAGGTTTGTGACCGTTTTGAGAAAAATGTGTGGGTTTGGATCACGTGCATGACATTTACGATCAAAGGGTCTAGATTTATGGATGATCCTTTTTTATTGGGCATTCTATGACAGGAAGTCCTATTTTTTTTTATTGTGGGTTGGGGTCAGGTGGAGGATCACTCGCGCACTTGTGTGTGCGTACGTGATTGTGTTTTTGAATTTTGGAATCTGGTTAAAAATATGTAACGTGTATCCTGTGTGCTAGAATATTGTGGAAGATCGGTTAACAGCTCCCGCACAAGTGTGCAGGTAGATGATTTGATTTTGGTTTTTTGAGGGTGGGTTCATTGATCAGTGTAAAAGTGTTTTTGGTTCTCTTTTCGCACCTTCGTTGTCATTGGCTGGAACTCTTAGGACACCTCCCACCTAAATGATTTCCCACATCTTAATTACAGTATTTTTGACGTAAACTGATGTTGAGTAGGTACTTCACACGTACGTTTGACACGATCAGCTATCTTTTTGTGTGTTATCGGTTCTCTCCCTCTTACAGTGCACGCTGTTTGAGTGACCCTCCTTATGATGATTTCATACAGTCTTCATACCTTAAATTGTGGATTGTGATTTCTAAAACCTTAGTAGTTTTCTAACTCTTCACTCGACATCTCTATCGTCGTGCTACCAAAGTGGAAAAGCAAAAGTAAAAATTTCGTGTTGTGCTAGCAAAGTGGAAAAATAAAAATTCGAAAAATAAATAAATTTTATATTAACAAAGTGGAAAAACAAAATTAAAGATTTCGTGTTGTGCGACCAAAGTGAAAAATAAAAAATAAGATTTCGTTTTGTGTTAACAGAGTGGTTCATAAAGAAAAAATTTTAAAATGTCTCTCAATAAGAACAACTCCTCCAACTCCTTCGAGGACATTAAATATATTGCCTGGAGTAACTCGACTCAAGGTCAGAGCCGCCCTAACTATTTGGATAATTTAACCTATATGGTTAATTATAATGAACTAAATAACAACATCAAAAACACCGACTCCACCATCAATCCCATCACCATCACCAACGACAACATCACCACCAGCACCAACAACACCAACAACACCAACTACAACACCACTCCCATCACCTTCACCAACTCCATCAACATATTCATTAACAACATCACCCCCACCACCACCACCATTGCCAACTCCCTCAACATCAACCAAAACATCACCCCCACCACCTTCACCAACTTCGCCATCAACACCACCACCACCACCAACTCCAACATCACCCCCACCGCCTTCACCAACATGATTAACTCTTCAAGATCGTCATCAACGAATCAGACCAAACTCTGCACCGCATGCAATGAGCAAATACCATCATCAAAGTGGAGCGCCCATCTTCGATCAAATACGCATAAGATGCGAGTGTTTGCACCTGTGAATACCCAGGTTAAAATGATTTCGAGTGGGTTTAAAAACCGAATTAGCACATTTTCTTATGAGGATAAGAATAAAGACATTGTGGAACCAGAAGAGTTTCTGAGTGAGGTGGCTCAAGAAATCCTCCCACTTATAAAGAATGTACTAATTATGCACACTGTGTGGAGCCATATAGCGACGACAAATAAATATATGGGTCTATATATTTATGTGTACTATATGCGCCCCTCACAGTAACTGCACATCAGACCGAAGTCCGGCTCTGATTGCAGTTGCGGCGAATTCGCTCTCTTTCGTCCTCTCTCTTTCGCACACAGGTTGTCAGCCACATGAGCGTGTCTGACACACAAGTCCACCAGGACATGTGCCGTTATGTGTGAGGAGTATTGCAAGTGCAACATCTCCATCCATACTCACACTAACGGCAGACATAGGCTGGCGCCGGCAGACGGCAGTGGAAAATTACCAGAAATCAAATCGAAACTTCAAAACGCCATAACTTCGTCAAAACTCAACTTTTTTTAAAAAGCGATAGCTTTTTGATCATAGTTTTGCTCCTAATTCAATCTTACATTTCAAGTTGAAAACGTGACTTTGGGGCAGAAGACAAGCAAAAATTATAGGCTGATAATCGATAAATGGGCATAGGTCGAAACTTCAAAATGCCATAACTTCGTCAAAACTCAACTTTTTTTAAAGTGAGAAAGCTTTTTGTTCATAGTTTTGCCCTAAATCAATCTTACATTTCAAGTTGAAAACGTGATTTTGGGTCGGAAGACAAGCTAAAATTATAGCCTGAAAATCGATAAATGGGCATAGGTCGAAACTTCAAAATGCCATAATTTCGCCAAAACTCAACTTCTTTTAAAGTGAGAAAGCTTTTTGATCATAGTTTTGCCTCTAAATCAATCTTACATTTCAAGTTGAAAACGTGATTTTGGGTCGGAAGACAAGCAAAAATTATAACCTGAAAATCGATAAATGGGCATAGGTCGAAACTTCAAAATGCCATAACTTCGTCAAAACCCAACTTATTTTAAAGTGAGAAAGCTTTTTGTTCATAGTTTTGCCCTAAATCAATCTTACATTTCAAGTTGAAAACGTGATTTTGGGTCGGAAGACAAGCTAAAATTATAGACTGAAAATCGCTAAATGGGCATAGGTCGAAACTTCGAAATGCCATAATTTCGCCAAAACTCAACTTTTTTTTAAAGTGAGAAAGCTTTTTGATCATAGTTTTGCCTCTAAATCAATCTTACATTTCAAGTTGAAAACGTGATTTTGGGTCGGAAGACAAGCAAAAATTATAACCTGAAAATCGATAAATGGGCATAGGTCGAAACTTCAAAATGTCATAACTTCGTCAAAACTCAAACTTTTTTTAAAAAGCGAAATCTTTTTGATCATAGTTTTGCCCCTAACTCAATCTTACATTTCAAGTTGAAAACGTGATTTTAGGTCGGAAGACAAGAATAAATTATAGCCTGAAAATCGATGAATGGGCATAGGTCGAAACTTCGAAATGCCATAATTTCGTCAAAACTCAATTTTTTTAAAAACGCTATAGCCTTTTGATCATAGTTTTGCCCCTAAATCAATCTTACATTTCAAGTTGAAAACGGGATTTTGGGTCGGAAGACAAGCTAAAATTATAGCCTGAAAATCGAAAATGGGCATATGTCGAAACTTCAAAATGCGATAACTTCGTCGAAACTCAACTTTTTTAAAAAGCGAGAGCTTTCTGATCATAGTTTTGCCCCTAAATCAATCTTACATTTCAAGTTGAAAACGTGATTTTGGGTCGGAAGACAAGCAAAAATTATAGCCTGAAAATCGATAAATGGGCATAGGTCGAAACTTCAAAATGCCATAACTTCGTCAAAACTCAACTTTTTTTAAAACCCTAGAGCTTTTTGATCATAGTTTTGCCCCTAAATCAATCTTACATTTCAAGCTGAAAACGTGATTTTAGGTCGGAAGACGAGAAAAAATTATATCCTGAAAATCAATGAATGGGCGTAGGTCGAATCTTCAAAACGCCATAACTTCGTCAAAACTCAGCTTTTTTTAAAAAGCGAGAGCTTTTTGATCATAGTTTTGCCCCTAATTCTATCTTACATTTCAAGTTGAAAACGTGATTTTGGGGCAGAAGCCAAGCAAAAATTGTAGCCTGAAAATCGATAAATGGGCATAGGTCGAAACTTCAAAATGCCATAACTTCGTCAAAACTCAACTTTTTTAAAAAGCGAGAGCTTTTTGATCATAGTTTTGCCTCTAAATTAATCTTTCATTTCAAGTTGAAAACGTGATTTTGGGTCGGAAGATAAGAAAAAATTGTATCCTGAAAATCGATGAATGGGCATAGGTCGAAACTTCAAAATGCCATAACTTCGTCAAAACTCAATTTTTTTAAAGTGAGAAAGCTTTTTGTTCATAGTTTTGCCCTAAATCATTCTTACATTTCAAGTTGAAAACGTGATTTTGGGTCGGAAGGCAAGCAAAAATTATAGCCTGAAAATCGATAAATGGGCATAGGTCGAAACTTCAAAATGCCATAACTTCGTCAAAACTCAACTTTTTTTAAAACGCTAGAGCTTTTTGATGATAGTTTTGCCCCTTAATCAATCTTACATTTCAAGCTGAAAACGTGATTTTAGGTCGGAAGACAAGAAAAAATTATATCCTGAAAATCAATGAATGGGCGTAGGTCGAATCTTCAAAACGCCATAACTTCGTCAAAACTCAGCTTTTTTTAAAAAGCGAGAGCTTTTTGATCATAGTTTTGCCCCTAATTCTATCTAACATTTCAAGTTGAAAACGTGACTTTGGGGCAGAAGACAAGCCAAAATTTTAGCCTGAAAATCGATGAATGGGCATAGGTCGAAACTTCAAAACGCCATAATTTCGTCAAAACTCAACTTTTTTTTGAAAAGCGATAGCTTTTTGATCATAGTTTTGCTCCTAATTCAATCTTACATTTCAAGTTGAAAACGTGACTTTGGGGCAGAAGACAAGCAAAAATTATAGCCTGATAATCGATAAATGGGCACAGGTCGAAACTTCAAAATGCCATAACTTCGTCAAAACTCAACTTTTTTTAAAGTGAGAAAGCTTTTTGTTCATAGTTTTGCCCTAAATCAATCTTACATTTCAAGTTGAAAACGTGGTTTTGGGTCGGAAGACAAGCAAAAATTATAGCCTGAAAATCGATAAATGGGCATAGGTCGAAACTTCAAAATGCCATAACTTCGTCAAAACTCAACTTTTTTTAAAGTGAGAAAGCTTTTTGATCAAAGTTTTCCCCCTAACTCAATCTTACATTTCAAGTTGAAAACGTGATTTTAGGTCGGAAGACAAGAAAAAATTATAGCCTGAAAATCGATGAATTGGCGTAGGTCGAAACTTCAAAATGCCGTAATTTCGTCAAAACTCAATTTTTTTTAAAACGCTAGAGCTTTTTGATCATAGTTTTGCCCCTAAATCAATCTTACATTTCAAGTTGAAAATGTGATTTTGGGTCGGAAGACAAGCAAAAATTATAGTCTGAAAATCGATAAATGGGCATAGGTCGAAACTTCAAAATGCCATAATTTCGTCAAAACTCAACTTTTTTTTAAAGTGAGAAAGCTTTTTGTTCATAGTTTTGCCCCTAAATCAATCGTACATTTCAAGTTGAAAACGTGATTTTGGGTCGGAAGACAAGCTAAAATTATAGACTGAAAATCGCTAAATGGGCATAGGTCGAAACTTCGAAATGCCATAATTTCGCCAAAACTCAACTTTTTTTTAAAGTGAGAAAGCTTTTTGATCATAGTTTTGCCTCTAAATCAATCTTACATTTCAAGTTGAAAACGTGATTTTGGGTCGGAAGACAAGCAAAAATTATAACCTGAAAATCGATAAATGGGCATAGGTCGAAACTTCAAAATGTCATAACTTCGTCAAAACTCAAACTTTTTTTAAAAAGCGAAATCTTTTTGATCATAGTTTTGCCCCTAACTCAATCTTACATTTCAAGTTGAAAACGTGATTTTAGGTCGGAAGACAAGAATAAATTATAGCCTGAAAATCGATGAATGGGCATAGGTCGAAACTTCGAAATGCCATAATTTCGTCAAAACTCAATTTTTTTAAAAACGCTATAGCCTTTTGATCATAGTTTTGCCCCTAAATCAATCTTACATTTCAAGTTGAAAACGGGATTTTGGGTCGGAAGACAAGCTAAAATTATAGCCTGAAAATCGAAAATGGGCATATGTCGAAACTTCAAAATGCGATAACTTCGTCGAAACTCAACTTTTTTAAAAAGCGAGAGCTTTCTGATCATAGTTTTGCCCCTAAATCAATCTTACATTTCAAGTTGAAAACGTGATTTTGGGTCGGAAGACAAGCAAAAATTATAGCCTGAAAATCGATAAATGGGCATAGGTCGAAACTTCAAAATGCCATAACTTCGTCAAAACTCAACTTTTTTTAAAACCCTAGAGCTTTTTGATCATAGTTTTGCCCCTAAATCAATCTTACATTTCAAGCTGAAAACGTGATTTTAGGTCGGAAGACGAGAAAAAATTATATCCTGAAAATCAATGAATGGGCGTAGGTCGAATCTTCAAAACGCCATAACTTCGTCAAAACTCAGCTTTTTTTAAAAAGCGAGAGCTTTTTGATCATAGTTTTGCCCCTAATTCTATCTTACATTTCAAGTTGAAAACGTGATTTTGGGGCAGAAGCCAAGCAAAAATTGTAGCCTGAAAATCGATAAATGGGCATAGGTCGAAACTTCAAAATGCCATAACTTCGTCAAAACTCAACTTTTTTAAAAAGCGAGAGCTTTTTGATCATAGTTTTGCCTCTAAATTAATCTTTCATTTCAAGTTGAAAACGTGATTTTGGGTCGGAAGATAAGAAAAAATTGTATCCTGAAAATCGATGAATGGGCATAGGTCGAAACTTCAAAATGCCATAACTTCGTCAAAACTCAATTTTTTTAAAGTGAGAAAGCTTTTTGTTCATAGTTTTGCCCTAAATCATTCTTACATTTCAAGTTGAAAACGTGATTTTGGGTCGGAAGGCAAGCAAAAATTATAGCCTGAAAATCGATAAATGGGCATAGGTCGAAACTTCAAAATGCCATAACTTCGTCAAAACTCAACTTTTTTTAAAACGCTAGAGCTTTTTGATGATAGTTTTGCCCCTTAATCAATCTTACATTTCAAGCTGAAAACGTGATTTTAGGTCGGAAGACAAGAAAAAATTATATCCTGAAAATCAATGAATGGGCGTAGGTCGAATCTTCAAAACGCCATAACTTCGTCAAAACTCAGCTTTTTTTAAAAAGCGAGAGCTTTTTGATCATAGTTTTGCCCCTAATTCTATCTAACATTTCAAGTTGAAAACGTGACTTTGGGGCAGAAGACAAGCCAAAATTTTAGCCTGAAAATCGATGAATGGGCATAGGTCGAAACTTCAAAACGCCATAATTTCGTCAAAACTCAACTTTTTTTTGAAAAGCGATAGCTTTTTGATCATAGTTTTGCTCCTAATTCAATCTTACTTTTCAAGTTGAAAACGTGACTTTGGGGCAGAAGACAAGCAAAAATTATAGCCTGATAATCGATAAATGGGCACAGGTCGAAACTTCAAAATGCCATAACTTCGTCAAAACTCAACTTTTTTTAAAGTGAGAAAGCTTTTTGTTCATAGTTTTGCCCTAAATCAATCTTACATTTCAAGTTGAAAACGTGATTTTAGGTCGGAAGACAAGAAAAAATTATAGCCTGAAAATCGATGAATTGGCGTAGGTCGAAACTTCAAAATGCCGTAATTTCGTCAAAACTCAATTTTTTTTAAAACGCTAGAGCTTTTTGATCATAGTTTTGCCCCTAAATCAATCTTACATTTCAAGTTGAAAATGTGATTTTGGGTCGGAAGACAAGCAAAAATTATAGTCTGAAAATCGATAAATGGGCATAGGTCGAAACTTCAAAATGCCATAATTTCGTCAAAACTCAACTTTTTTTTAAAGTGAGAAAGCTTTTTGTTCATAGTTTTGCCCCTAAATCAATCGTACATTTCAAGTTGAAAACGTGATTTTGGGTCGGAAGACAAGCAAAAATTATAGCCTGAAAATCGTGCCAGAATCCTCTCCCTGAAGGCCTTTTGTAGCGTTGCTGTTGTGGCGCTTCTAAGTGGCACCATTTCGGTCCACTTCGAGAAGCAGTCTATGAAGACTAACAACATCGTGTTTCCATGGGTGGACCTTGGTAATGGTCCTACGAAGTCTGCACATACCGTGCTCCAGGGCTCTTCAGGTATCTGCGTCAGCATGTGTCCTGCCGCGGCCAATTGACTCGGTTTATACTGTTGGCATATTTCGCACTGTTGAACATATGCTCGTACGTCCCTGTATAGGCCTGGCCTATAGTAGCGCGCTGTTACTCGGGCTATTGTTTTTCTGATCCCCGTATGTCCTGCGGCGGCGGTCTTTTGGTTCTCATCTAGAATTTGTGTCCTCTTCCCGGTTGCACACACAATTTCCAGGCTGCTACATCCTCGGTTCCAGTTCTATGAGGTATGTGTCTGTACAGTTTTCCAGACTTGTCCATGTAATCTGGAAACTTCCTCGGATTTCTCGTTATGGCCGTTCGCATCTTTTGAATCCAGTGGCAGTTTTTATTTGCTTGGTCCATCGTGTCTCTCACAATTGAGATTCTCCGGCATGTCTCCTTCCGGGGTTGTCGAGATTTGGCATCTGCAACACTTTCTGCTGGTTTTACTGTCTTTGCTATGTACAGTCTCTCCTCTTGATGCTCTCGAATTCTTTTCCCCGGTATATTTATCCTCAGGCCTGCGCACTCCAGTACTGTGCCCATGCCAGATAAAAAGTCCCATCCGAGAACTAGGTCGTCTATTACACCTGGGAGTACCAGTAGACTGTTCCCGGATTCCGCTGTTTCGGCAATCTGCCATGCGGACTCGTCGTTCGGTTGCGCATCGTCGGCCGACGTTGCACAGTCCACGAGCTAGTTTCTCACTAATGAAACTACTCGTGGCCCCTGTCTCGATCGTAGCCTTATGTTGCCGATCTCTACGACCGCTGTCAGCTGCGCTCCCTCGCAGCGCAGGTTGCCCATTAGCGTCTTGGGGCTGGCCTGTTCGGCTTCCGCTCGCCCCTTGGTGACGGTAACCGTTTCCCGACGGACAACATGCTGCCGTCCGAACTCCGATACGTCCACACATCCAGCAGTAATTCAGCATAGGACTTGTGCATTCTCTCGTACGGTGTCCTTCCGGGCCGCAACCTCTGCAGGCCATTGCTGGGTTATTTATATGCGTTTGTCTATTGTCGCGTCTCGTCTTCGGGGCTGGTCTGAGTCTCGTGTCGGTTTCGACTCTCTCGTGGTACGCTTTGCTGTGTGTCCGTCCACTATCCTCTATCCGCATAAGCCGTGGCCAGTTTTTCCTTGGCGCGGGCTCCATATGGTGGTAGCGACGTCTGTGTGGTGGATCCATGTGGCTCTGTTGAGAATCTACTTGCCTTCGCAGTGGAGTGTTGTAACCCAGGTGTTCCATGCGGCTCTGCAGTCTCAACTTCTATCTGGCGGCCTCGAGTTCATCAAACGCGGCTGCCAAATGCATCAATTCTGCCAAGTTGTTGAATTGACCTTGCCTGGCGTACGCTCGTAGGTTTGGAAAGCTGTTGCTGTAGATTTTGTGCAGTTGCTCCTCCGCCGAATACTGTAGTGCCCGCATTAGCGTCTGCATCTCCACCATGTACACCTTAAATGGCTCATTCATAGCCTGACGTCTTCGGGTGACTTCGTCTTTTAAGTTTTCGAAGTGATCTCTTGGCAAGAAGTACTCTTGAAAACTCTGGACAAATGTTATCCATCTCGTCCAGTGCTGATTATTGACTACATACCATGTAACGAACCTTTTTAGTCCGTTCAGTTTTAGCTGGGCTAAAACTCAGCCGAGCTATGGGTTCGAGCAACAAATTTATATTTGATTGCGCTGCGACAATTAAAAACACATATCCTTTATATATTAACTAATGGTTTTATTCTGCTTCACTTATTACTACGCTATGATTTTAACTGCCATTTGGATATTCCTTTGATATCCGGCGTTCCACGTAGCAGCTAGGGGCGATCAGACCTTCTCTGACTGCACTGCTCCTTCGAAGCTCCTTGCTGGTGGATCGTCCAGTTACGATCCACTGGTCGACGTGTTGCCTCTGCTCGTCGACTTGCACTGCTCCTTTGAAGCTCCTTGCTGGTGGATCGTCCTGTTACGATCCACTAGACTTGCACTGTTTTTCACGGATTTTCACTGACTGCCCTTGGTGGTCTGCGACGCCCCCTTTTATAGGTCAGATCGCGTCGGTGGTCCGTCTCTTTTGGGGCGTTTCTCACGCTTTTCTGCTGACGCTGCACTTCCCACGTTTTCCCGCCGACGCTGCACTTCCCACGTTTTCCCGCCGACGCTGCACTTCCCACGTTTTCCCGCCGACGCTGCACTCGTTGGGAGTAAGGCAGCGGTCACCTGCTTCAAGGTTGCAGCCCACTGGTGTCGCTGCAATCGATGAAATTCGAGCAGCGGTTGCTTCTCCCTGATTTGTCGTTCCGCTCTCCCATGGTCTGCTGTGATCGCTGCAATTGGTTGGAATTCGGGCAGCGACCACCTATTTCGCGACCGCGGCTCACTTGGGTCTCACGCTATCCGATGTGGAATGCGCTGATGGCGCACTTGCGCTCTCAACATCGCCAAGTGGTGGTGTCCATTTTCCAGCCGCTGGGGTAGGCACGTGTGCTCTTGGTGGAAATCGGAGCCGCGTGTGCTGTTGGCCCACTGTGGTCTTCTTACATAATGTGCTGCTCGCTGGCTGCAGGTATTCTCGTCGTTGAATACCTGGTTGCAGTTGTTTTCGTCGTTGACGAAATCTGCTGACGTGGCGCAAGATCCAATGTCGTCTGCTGCAAATCGTTTGGAGGGTTGCCCATAACATATGTGGCAATTGTTGCGAGGGGCGCATATAGCTTTTGTCAATGCTATATGGCTCCTCACAACCATTTCAGTGCGATTCCCTGGAGTAGTTCAGGCATGGTCCTGGGAATTAAATTCAAGTCGAGTCCATATGTATCGGCTGACCACTCGACTTGCTCCAAGAATTCTAACGGCTTAGTGGTGCCGTCGAAGCGAAAATTCCACTCCCGGACTTGTTTCGCTACCCTTGGGTATTCTTGGGCCATGGTCGTCGCCGTGTGTTCGCGTATAGATACCCTCTTGGATGGCTGTGGTACCGGTGTTTCCACCGCTGGCTGGTTGGCGTCTCGAGCACGTGCCGCTGTGCTGGTTGTCGGTACACTTAGATGGACGACATCAGCGTTTGTCGTCTTTTTCGTGTCCGCAGCCTGCACGCTTTCCCTCGCCGAATACCAGAAATCACGCCACCGGGGCGATCGCGTGATTTCTGGTACAGTCCCGACAAAAGGCCACGACCAGGCCTATATAAAGAGCGCCGAAGCCCACTAGAAGGCAGTGAAATCCGAGACGCGAAGCGGAATCTCTGTCGAACGACAGAGCAAATTTAACGCCATGCCAAGTGAGAAGGGGACACGCTGCCCAACCATTTAAAATCACCAATAAAATCGACCAAGATCTACGCGAGTGCGATAAAGAAAACCAACAGCTTGTAAAGGCTTTCTAATACAGGACACTGAGGTCCTTGAAGGTTAAAGTAGTGAATCCTTGCTACGTTTAAGTTGTGCTACGAGGCGAGGCCTACACAGTGACAAGCCAAGCGTGCGATAACCTGCCTGAAGTCCGGCATAACTGGTGTACGGGGTGCCTTGAACCAACTTTTCCGAACAGGACCTCGCACTGAAACAAGCCAAGGCCTCAGCAAGTGGCCAAAGGAACAAACCCAGACATTACGCAAATATTAAGTGTATTCAATTAACGCTAGATAAAACCATTCGAATTAATTTAATATACAAAACAATTGCGTTGTTAATTATCACTTCGCGACCAAATTTTATAAATTTTGTTGCACGAACCCACAGCTCGACTGAGCGTTAGCCCGGCAAAGCAATAAGGTTCGTTACAACTGGCGCCCAACACTGGTGGTTGTGATAATTGATACATAGTTAAATATATTAAACGAGAAATATGGTTCGCGCGTGAGTGTACAACCTCAAAAAAGAGGAAGTGTTAAGGTGTAAAGTGTGGAGACGAGTTCCAAGTGGAACTGAGTGGCACTCTGGAAGTCATGCGTCAACAGTTCGGAGAGTGGGTGGATACCCACTAATCCAAACCTGCATACGCCACGCGGATTGCGGAATTGGCGGCTATCCATAGCAAAGGCGTCACCGGCGAGGGAAAGCGTGCAGGCCGCGGACACAAAAAAGACGACAAACGCTGATGTCGTCCATCTAAGTGTACCGACAACCAGCACAGCGGCACGTGCTCGAGACGCCAACCAGCCAGCGGTGGAAACACCGGTACCACAGCCATCCAAGAGGGTATCTATACGCGAACACATGGCGACGACCATGGCCCAAGAATACCCAAGGGTAGCGAAACAAATCCGGGAGTGGAATTTTCGCTTCGACGGCACCACTAAGCCGTTAGAATTCTTGGAGCAAGTCGAGTGGTCAGCCGATACATATGGACTCGACTTGAATTTAATTCCCAGGACCATGCCTGAACTACTCCAGGGAATCGCACTGAAATGGTATGTAGCCAATAATCAGCACTGGACGAGATGGATAACATTTGTCCAGAGTTTTCAAGAGTACTTCTTGCAAAGAGATTACTTCGAAAACTTAAAAGACGAAGTCACCCGAAGACGTCAGGCTATGGATGAGCCATTTAAGGTGTACATGGTGGAGATGCAGACGCTAATGCGGCCACTACAGTATTCGGCGGAGGAGCAACTACACAAAATCTACAGCAACAGCCTTCCAGACCTACGAGCGTACGCCAGGCCAGGTCAATTCGACAACTTGGCAGAATTGATGCATTTGGCAGCCGCGTTCGAAGAACTCGAGGCCGACAGAGAGAAGTTGAGACAGCAGAGCCGCGTGGGCTTATGCGGATAGAGGATAGTGGACAGACACACAGCAAAGCGTACCACGAGAGAGTCGAAACCGACACGAGACTCAGACCAGCCCCGAAGACGAGACGCGACAATAGACAAACGCATATAAATAACCCAGCAATGGCCTGCAGAGGTTGCAGCCAGGAAGGACACCGTGCGAGAGAATGCACAAGTCCTATGCTGAATTACTGCTGGATGTGTGGACGTATCGGAGTTCGGACGGCAGCATGTTGTCCGTCGGGAAACGGTTACCGTCACCAAGGGGCGAGCGGAAGCCGAACAGGCCAGCCCCAAGACGCTTATGGGCAGCTTACGGTGCGAGGGAGCGCAGCTGACAGCGGTCGTAGAGATCGGCAACATAAGGCTACGATCGAGACAGGGGCCACGAGTAGTTTCATTAGTGAGAAACTAGCTCGTGGACTGTGCAACGTCGGCCGACGATGCGCAACCGAACGACGAGTCCGCATGGCAGATTGCCGAAACAGCGGAATCCGGGAACAGTCTACTGGTACTCCCAGGTGTAATAGACGACCTAGTTCTCGGATGGGACTTTTTATCTGGCATGGGCACAGTACTGGAGTGCGCAGGCCTGAGGATAAATATACCGGGGAAAAGAATTCGAGAGCATCAAGAGGAGAGACTGTACATAGCAAAGACAGTAAAACCAGCAGAAAGTGTTGCAGATGCCAAATCTCGACAACCCCGGAAGGAGACATGCCGGAGAATCTCAATTGTGAGAGACACGATGGACCAAGCAAATAAAAACTGCCACTGGATCCAAAAGATGCGAACGGCCATAACGAGAAATCCGAGGAAGTTTCCGGATTACATGGACAAGTCTGGAAAACTGTACAGACACATACCTCATAGAACTGGAACCGAGGATGTAGCAGCCTGGAAATTGTGTGTGCAACCGGGAACAGGACACAAATTCTAGATGAGAACCAAAAGACCGCCGCCGCAGGACATACGGGGATCAGAAAAACAATAGCCCGAGTAACAGCGCGCTACTATAGGCCAGGCCTATACAGGGACGTACGAGCATATGTTCAACAGTGCGAAATATGCCAACAGTATAAACCGAGTCAATTGGCCGCGGCAGGACACATGCTGACGCAGATACCTGAAGAGCCCTGGAGCACGGTATGTGCAGACTTCGTAGGACCATTACCAAGGTCCACCCATGGAAACACGATGTTGTTAGTCTTCATAGACCGCTTCTCGAAGTGGACCGAAATGGTGCCACTTAGAAGCGCCACAACAGCAACGCTACAAAAGGCCTTCAGGGAGAGGATTCTGGCACGATTTGGAGTGCCAAAAGTGCTGATCACGGACAACGGCACACAACTTTCAAGCAAGGTGTTACAACATTTCCTCGAAGAAATGGGAATTAAACACCAATTCACGGCACCCTACACGCCACAAGAAAATCCCACGGAACGCGCGAATCGGACGGTGAAAACAATGATCGTCCAGTTCACTAAGGAAAACCAAAGACGTTGTGATGAGGCGTTACCCGAGCTAACACTGGCAGTCAACACCAGCGTCTCGAGCACCACAGGTTACAGTGCTGCCTTCATCACACATGGTCGAGAGCCGAGGCTACCAAAGGCTTTGTTCGACGAAGTACCAATTGGAACAGGCAAAGAGGTCCAAACGCCGACCGAAAACGAAAAGAAACTAAAAGAAATTTTCGAACTTGTCCGGCGGAACTTGCAAAAGGCCTCACAGGACCAGGCAAGGCACTACAACCTGCGCCGCAGGCAATGGAGCCCCAAAGTCGGAGATAAGGTGTGGATGAAACTGCACCACCTATCGAATGCAGCAGATGGGTTCGCAGCCAAGCTAGCCCAGAGATACGGAGGCCCGTACCAAATCGTGGACTTCACATCACCGGTGATCTGCAAGCTAAAATGCTCGGAGGATAAACGGATAAGGACGGCACATGTGAGCGACTTAAAGCCACACAGCAAGGAGAGCGGTGAGTCCCCAGAACCCCAAAAATAAAAAAAAAAATAAAATGTATAATACCTATAATATACACATAAGATAATAACACAATAAAATAAAACGCCCAACAGGAAAGGGTAATAAAAAAAAAAAAGCGCAAGGGTATACAAAAGTTGTACACACCTACATATAACATATTAAACATAATAAATGTTCAGAAAGAACAAGCCACTCCAATTGCCACTGCGCAACACGTAGTGCAGAATAAGAGAACCACGACCAACCTCAACATCCACTAGAAAAAAAAATTCAACGTGCACCGAAGCACACCACTCCAATTGCCATTGCGCAACACATAGTACAGAGTGAGCAGTACGTCCACTAGGGAAAAGTGCAGCGGCCGTCAAAATCGTAACAGCTCGTCGCCTAATCGAAAACGGACACCCTCAGCACTTGCACTATGGATAGAGCAAGTGACTGAAGCACCATGTACCCAACATCAATTCAACACAATAACCAAAATGAACAACACCGACAGCAAATAAGCTGCAGCCAGGGCAACACCAAATCCGAGTGCTGGGCCGAAGGAAACAGGTCGGCGAAGGACTGGCAGAAGGTGCGTAGTACGCCTACGACGTTTAGTGCGCACAGCGCACACACCAAGATGACAACCGCCAACAACACAAATTCGGGCACCAATCCCGAACCGCCCAATCGCACGGGTGAACCCGACACCGCGCCAGAAGAGCCCGGAAATCTCCGAAGTCATCTCATCCAACACGGACGAGGAAGGATATATCTACGCTCCGGTATCGGACGCAGAGATCTGGGACAGCGACGAAGGAGGCGGAACAAGCGACGACGGGTCGGAAAGTAGCTACCATTCAGATGGGTACTACGTCCGCCGCCAGAACGTCGTTCACCCCGATGACATCGACGACTTCCGATTTAGATCGGAAGATGAGGACACCATACCCTGGGAACCCGTGAGAAACCAAGACGATGAGATAGTGGTAATCTCGTCAGACGAGGAAGACACAACGGACAACGACGAGGCCATAATGATATCATCAGATGAGGAGGAGGGCCCACAACCCAGCCCAGAAATGCCATGGATGACCGAGGAATACAAACGAGCGTTCATCGGAGGAGAATGGGTGTACAGGTACACCTACATTGTACAAAAACGGAAGGCGCAAAACTAAACTCAAAAAAAAAAATAAAGACAATAATAATAATAATAGTTATATAGAAAAAAAACCAGAAACCATACATAAAGAAAAGGGGGGGAAAAAAAAACCACACCAATGTAAAACACTTACGATTACAATAAACCCCTACGTATATACTTAACAAACAAAAAGTAATATAAAAATTTATAGCTAAGAAGGGGAAGGCTTCCACTTACCGAAGAAAGGGGGGAGTGTGAGGAGCCATATAGCATTGACATAAGCTATATGCGCCCCTCGCAACAATTGCCACATATGTTATGGGCAACCCTCCCAACGATTTGCAGCAGACGACATTGGATCTTGCGCCACGTCAGCAGATTTCGGCAACGACGAAAACAACTGCAACCAGGCGTTCAACGACGAGAATACCTGCAGCCAGCGAGCAGCATATTATGTAAGGAGACCACAGTGGGCCACCGGTGCACGCGGCTCTGATTTCCACAAAGAGCACACGTGCCTACTTCAGCGGATGGAAAATGGACACCACCACTTGGCGCTGTTGAGAGCGCAAGTGCGCCATCAGCGCATTCCATATCGGCCAGCGTGAGAACCAAGTGAGCCGCGGTCGCGAAATAGGTGGTCGCTGCCCGAATTCCAACCAATTGCAGCGACTCGGATTTCCACCGAGAGTACACGTGCCTACTTCAGTGGACGCCACCGGATGGATGGACAACTGACACCATAGCGGATAGCGTGAGACCCAAGTGGGCCGCGGTCGCGAAACAGGTGGTCGCTGCTCGAATTCCAACCAATTGCAGCGATTACAGCAGACCGTGGGAGAGCGGAACGACATATCGGGCAGAAGCAACCGCTGCTCGAATTTCATCTATTGCAGCGACACCAGTGGGCTGCAACCTGGAAGCAGGTGACCGCTGCCTTACTCCCAACGAGTGCAGCTTCGGCGGGAAAACGTGGGAAGTGCGGCGTCAGCAGAAAAACGTGGGAATCGCCCAAGGAAGAAAGAGCAGCGTCAGCAGAAAAGCGTGAGAAACGCCCCAAAAATACGGACCACCGACGCGATCTGACCTATAAAAGGGGGCGGCACAGACAACCAGGGGTCAGTCAGTGAAAAGCCATATACGATATGCAAGTGTAGTGGAAAAATAGTGCGAGACCAGGCAGTCAGTGAAAATCCGCGAAAAACAGTGCAAGTCTAGTGGATCTAGGAGCTTCGAAGGAGCAGTGCAGTCAGAGAAGGTCTGATCGCCCCTAGCTGGTACGTGGAACGCCAGATATCAAAGGGATATGCAAATGGCAGTTAAAATCGTAGCGTAGTAATAAGTGAAGCAGAATAAAACCATTAGTTAATATATAAAGGATATGTGTTTTTAATTGTCGCAGCGCAATCAAATATAAATGTGTTGCTCGAACCCATAGCTCGGCTGAGTTTTAGCCCAGTTAAAACTGAACGGACTAAAAAGGTTCGTTACAGGACTTTCAATCAAACTACATTCGTTTTCCCACAATTAGAAGCTCCAACAATTAAGGCTCTAATTGAGTTGGGTAATAATCTGCTATGTCAAATTTGTTTGTTTTCCCCGTTTTTTAAATCGATATTCCTCACATCTATGTTCGTTTTTTGTTTTATTAATCTCATATCTGATATTGTTTTCTGAACAGATCATTACTCTCTTATAAGACTTTGAAGAATAAACATCTATTAAAATGGTAATGCGCTTTTATAAATCAATTAGTAGCAGATCAAAGCTCTATCGAGGTAGAGGTCTTATTGATTCAATAATCAACTCACTCCCAATTGAGCTACATATACCAGGTTATCAGTTTTGTGGTCCAGGAACATGTGAGAAAAAGAAAAATTTATGCATGCAGTAAGAGTGGCTACCAGAGTATTGAAAAATCGCTAAAAAAGCAGTAAGCAAGACTTTTGGACGAAAGAAAAATGAAGTAATAATTCTTAGAGTTATTAGTATACCTAAAGTTGGTGGCTTCTTGCCACTTATACCTATTATAACAGCACTCGGAGCATTAGGACTTGCCTCTGGTGGTGCATCTATTGCAAAGAGTATTAATAGTGCGAAAAATGCACGGAAAGAATTAGAAGAGAATAAAAAGCATAACAGAAAAATTGAAGCCATTGCTTTAGGCAATGGACTCTATCTTAAACAATATCAAAATGGATATGGTATATCAACAAACTATTCAAAAAACTTTTAAATGAGCTACCTAACAAACCGCTGTCGAACATTGACATTATGAATTTTTCCCACAAACATATCCCTCTATTCAGAGGGGTTTTTATGAGAGACGGGAATGGGGTATTTTTAACTTAGATTTTACAAGTGGAGCTGGAACACATTGGGTAGCTTACTACAAAGCAGCTAAGCAAATTAGATATTTTGATAGTTATGGAAATTTGCAACCACCTATAGAGCTTATTAGATATTTAGGAGTGTTCGAGTACGAACATGAGAAGCAGTGAGATGATAGCTGGCCCATGCAAGCCAGCCTTGTTCATCGTTGTGCCTGCCTATAACGATTCGCAACTACCGTTATATGCTGGCGACGGATTGACGCTAGCTGCCTTCAGCGACAGTCGCCGCAATCCAGCTTGCGTCGCGACGATCACCGTTACCCAGCCGCTGTTAGGCGCCAAGCAGGCGCAGTGCGGTGGCCGTACACACAGCTGCGTAAGAATTCGAGGAATAAAGGCGACGGGTTGCCGGCAGCTCGCGGTGCGGCGATCGCCTGCATAAAAGTACTAAGAATATAGGCGCCAAGCAGACGCAATACCAGCAGCGGCTGCATATTATGAATATTATGTATATTATGTATAATGTACTTAGGTTTAAGCATTTTACATAAATAAAGAGACTGCTCGTCAGGGCAGTTTAGTTCGATTCTAAACGTCGTCTCAACGTGTTTGACTTCACTGTATACGTGATTCAGACAAGGAGAGAATATAAAATACAATTATAATCAAGTTCAACGATTTGGTTCTTTTAACTGTGGTCATTTATGTTTAAGATTTCTATTAATGGAGCAAAAAGACGTTGATTTAAATTAACTTGTATTCAAATTTTCAAATTGATATGTTGTAATTTCCTTACGCACAGCTCTTCAGCGTTAAGTTAACAAGAAGACGATATTTGATTGTTGATTGATTTTTATTTAAGAAAACGACGCGACTTATTTGGCGGTCTGAAACGAAGTGCAATTACATGGTATGATGAAATTCATTTTTGACGAACGATCAGAGTTGCCAGATCGTTGTATTTCATTCGCATGGTTGCCAGATTGTTACATTTGTATTATGTTTACATTTTGCAACACGCCCTCTCAAAGTAACAATCGTGATGTTCTTAAATACTGGTGACGCCCAATGAAGAGATGCAACCGTGATGCTTGGTACTGCTTAGACCCTTCGTTAGGACATCTGCTGGCATTTGCTCCGTCTGCATATAGTCAACTTGGATGTCGCCTCTCTGGTGCATCTGCTGGATGAAGTGGTGGCGCACATCGATGTGTTTTGTGCGTGGATGAAAACCAAAACCTTTAACCAGTTTTTGAACCGAATCACATCTTCTGCCAATTCGATTGAGTATAGCTGTATGGTTACGCAGGTATCTGCGCCAAACAACAAGTAAAGCAGCTTCTCTTTTAATATTGTACTCTTTTAATAAGTTATGCTCTGCGCAGCATAAAGAGCAAATTAAATTATCGTAGGACACAGAAAGTTTACTTTAGAGGTTCTATCTCAAAGTCTGTTCGGGTTACTTCCGGAGTACCACAAGGAAGTCACCTTGGCCCATTGCTTTTCACTTTATTCATAAATGATCTTCCGGCCGTTATAAGTCATTCTCGGGTACTAATGTATGCCGATGATGTAAAACTGTGTCTGTCGTCTACGGACTCTTTTGCAGGACAGAGGCTTCAGGCTGACTTGGATAGTTTTGAAGCCTGGTGTTGTGTAAATTTTTTAAATCTAAATTGTGAAAAATGCAAATTTATGTCCTTCTATAGGCGATTGCCCTATTTAAATTCATATTTTCTTCATGGCAAGCCATTAAAACGCATTGAATGTGTTGATGATTTGGGAATACTTTTAGATCCCAAGCTTAAGTTCGACAAGCATGTTTCTTCCTCTGTTAATCGAGCATTTGGGGTTTTGGGTTTCATTAAGCGCTGGTCTAAGGAATTTGACGATCCCTACATTACTAAAACTCTTTATATTTCACTTGTGCGTCCTATTCTGGAATATGGATCATGTATATGGTCACCCAATTACAAGGTTCATCAGGATAGAATAGAATCCGTACAAAAACAATTTCTGTTATTTGCCCTTAGGGGTTTTCATTGGAATACTAATATTAGCTTACCCTCTTACCATAGTAGACTTTTGTTAATAAATCTTCCTTCTCTTTCTGATCGTAGAACAATGCTTGGTGTTATTTTTTTACACAAGCTTATAAACGGTGAGATTGATTCTTCGGAGTTAATCAGCCAACTAAATTTTACAGTCCCGATCAGAAATACAAGGAATTTTCTACCTCTTGTTCTTAAAACATGTAGTTCCAATTTTGCTGTTCATAACCCATTTAGAATTTTGTGTACTAATTATAATACGCTTTTTCCGGTAATATGTAGTACTTCGTCCATTTATTCTATTAAAACAGTTGTCTTGTCCTATCTTTCTTTCAATTCGCGATCTTCGTAACCGCGCGTTATGCGGCGCACCCCTCGGTCGGTTGGGTGGGAGGTGGGTTGCAGTTTTGCTTGGGTCCGTGCGTTAACAAGCCCGTGCTTGGTATCGTTGGGCCACTTGAATGTGCTGCTCGTTAGTACTTCTACGTCCAAATAAACGTAAAGATCATAACTGTTGTTTTGTACATGCTTATCGGCATTTCGTTTTCACTGCATTTGTTTTCGCTTTGCTTGCCTTTTGCAATGCCAGCTGTAATTCGGCAGCTAATCAGTTCTATTTCGTAATTCGAGAATTCAAGTCGCGACACGGTATTCGTCTTATTATTATTAATTAATAAACAATTGTAGCTCAAATCGGAGTTTTGTAATAAACAATTGTAGCTCAAATCGGAGTTTTGTAATAAACAATTGTAGCTCAAATCGGAGCTTTGTAATAAACAATTGTAGCTCAAATCGGAGCTTTGTAATAAACAATTGTAAATATTTTAATTTTGGCCACGAAGGCAAATAAACTTAAATTATAGAAAAGCAAGTTTTCGGTGCGTTTCTATTATTTTTTGTGATTTTAGAAAAATTCGATAGCTATTGAAAAAGCTCAATAGCTCAACAATAGCCTTTAAGTATAAGGCCTCCTTGGTTGCTTCGCTCATTGCCAAGTATTCAGACTCTGTGCTTGATAAAGCGACGGTGCGTTGTTTCCTTGCCTCCCAACTTATAGCGGCACCTGCTAACATAAACGCCTGTCCAGAATATGATCGCCTGTCGGTCAAATTTGCGCCCCAGTCAGCATCGACGACTCCGTATAAATCTTCACCTGTTCGTTTGAATAACAGGCCGAGCTGTTTGGTACCGCTTAGATACCGAAGAATACGCTTTGCCGTCTTCCAGTGTTCGACATTGTAACATGAGTTAAACTGACTCATGAAACTCACGGCGTACGCAATATCTGGACGAGTTGTGACTGAAAGAAACATAAGAGAGCCAATTAAGTTCTGGTAGGGGTACCTTCTCATTTCGGCTTCATCGACGTCTTCTGGTCGCTTCAAAGTACATTTCGCTTCAATGGGTGTTAATGCCGGCTTGCATTCAGTCATCCCGAATCTTTCCAACAAGGCTCCAATGTACTTTTCCTGTGCAAGGAATACCCGGTGCTCTTTCAGATCCTGCTTGAATTCTATGCCCAAACACGTTTTCACTTTGCCGAGATTTTTCATCTCAAATGCTTCTCCGAGGATTTCTTTGGTCTGCTGCAACGAATCCGGATGATTTGACGCCAACAGCAAATCATCTACGTATATGGATACTAGGAGAATCTTCTTCTCCTGCCGTTTGACGAACAGACATGGGTCCTGCTTCGTGGGCTCTAATCCAACCTCTTGTAGCTTCGTCGTGAGTCTATAATACCAGCGCAGTCCGGACTGGCGTAATCCATATAGTGCCTTCTTCAATAAACAAACAGGGCTTCTTATTGATGACAGCGCCGCGCGCCATTCCGCTATTGTCTGCGAGTACTCCGCTCGAGGTGAATCCTGCTTCGTTCCAATTGATTTGCCCGATTCTAACTTTTCCATGAAATCATTGAAGCTCTCTGGTACCTCCATATATACACTCTCTTCGAGCTCGCCATTTAGGTAGGCTGTGACCACGTCCATTTGATGTATCTCCATATCAAGTTCCGCTGCCATGGCCACCAAGAGTCGGACTGATGTGAATCGAGCTGCAGGTGAATACGTTTCATGAAAATCTTCTCCAGGTCTTTGTGCGTATCCTTTAGCGACTAATCGCACTTTCTTTTTTCCTGAAACGGTACCGTTGTCTTTGGTCCGAAACACCATTTTACTACCTATGATTTTCCGATCCTTAGGGCGTTCCACCATCTCCCATGTTCCGTTGTGTATCTGCGCAAGAAATTCATCTTCGATTGCCTTTGTCCAACTGACGCTGTCCTCGTGGCTTTTCGCCTCTTTCAGTGTAGTTGGATCATCTGTCGCAGCCATGAATGCCATTTCGCATTCCTCGAATGTCTCGCTTGAGCTGCTCTGCTCGTCGCTGCTGTTGACTTGTGCCGGTAGTTGATATATTTTCCTTGTAGGAATTTTCTTCGTCCAGTAAGTATAGGGAATATCACCAGATAGACCCCGCGTTACACATCTGTTTCTGATGTAACATGCTGTATTTACTGATTCTGCCCAAAAGGATGGAGGCGCACCAGATTGCTTCATCATACATCGTGCCATGTCGACCAGGGTACGGTTCTTTCTTTCTGCCAAGCCATTCTGCTGTGGCGTGTGCGGCGTTGTGAGGCGTATCTGGATTCCGTTGACCTCCATGTACTTGTCGAACTCTTTGTTGCAGTACTCAGTCCCGTTGTCTGACTGAAGTGCTTTAATCTTCTTACCCGTGAAGTTCTCTGCTGAAGCTTTATATACTTTAAAAGCTTCCAATAAATCTGACTTCTGTTTAAGAAAGTGAACTTCACAATAGCGCGAATAGTCATCTATAAAAGTTGCGAAGTATTTACATCCTCTCAGGGATTGCGTTCTCATTGGGCCGCATACATCGCTATGAACTGTTTCCAATGGTTCACTCGTACGTTTTTCTTTTCCACTTTTATAAATGCTTGCAGTTTGCTTTTCGCTTATGCAAATTTCGCATTTCGACAATTTTCCATTCTCGCAAACTTTCATGCCATAGGCTTTACCACTTTTAGCCATCCATTTCAAATCGCTTTCATTCAGGTGTCCCATTCTATAATGCCATAGATCAAGGTCGTTTTGACCACCATGAATTATACTATTCACTTGATGCTTTTCGCCATTCACGTAGTACAAGTTTCCATATCTTTGCGCACATAGCCGAATTTCGTTATTTTTCATAACAAGTGCTTCATTTTTCCGAAAATGAACTTCAAAACCATTGTCTGTGATTTTGGAAACCGACATCAAACTTTGGCGCAAATCCGATACATAGAACACATCTTTCAGCGTTACGTCAGCCCGTTGCTGCTGCTTCTTAACTGCGACCTTAACATTACCAATGCCACTAATCCGTGTGGTCTTATTGTTTGCCAAATGCAAAGTCTTTTCGACTTTTGCAATATCGGTGAACATGTTCTTATTTGAACTCATGTGTGCCGTGCATCCACTATCGAGGCACCAAAGACCATTTTTTTCATCGGCAGAAAAGGCCATCTCTAACGCGTTTAGCGAAAGCTCATCGTTTTCTGCTGTACCTGCACTGTTCTGTTCATTTGTTTTGCACTTCATGTTCAGTTCATTTTTGCAGTTCATTTTCTGTTCACTCTTCTTCTTCGTGTTCATTTGACAATTTCGCGCCAAATGCCCAATCTTACCGCAGCTGAAACATTTTCTGTCCTCGCGCTGCACTTTATCGCTTCTTTCTGCTTTGCTATTTCTCTTTACGTCTTTCTGACGACTAGCGAACATTGCATTTTGCTCTTCGCGATCCACGTTATTTTTACGCGCTTCTGATTCTTCCTGAATTTTGACGCGGAGCACATCGAGGTGGGGCAAGTCATCTCGTGCTTCCATCGCGCATCTGAATATTTTATAAGAGTCAGGCAAACTGTATAGCAATAAAATTACTAACATATCGTTTTCAACCGCGACACCAATTTCTTTCAATTTTTTCACTGCGTCGAAAAAATCGTGGCGCGCACATCCATTCGCGACAATATCAATCGTTTTAGCAGGCTTGCTTTTCGCACTGGCCCTTTTGATTGAAATGTCTCCTGCAATTTCAACCAGCATTCCTTCGCCGAATTGCAATCTTCGATTATAGCCAACTCCTATGGGCTAATCGACAACAATATGTCCGCGCGCGCCTCCTCATCATATGTTTTCCATATAGCTTGCTCTGCCACATTTTCTGGGCAAATCTTTGTTCCATCGACATACTGCCATAATTTGTTCTTCACTAATATGGCACGCATCTGCAGTTTCCACGTGTCGTAGTTCTCCGCACACAATGGCTCAATCTTAATAAGTGCGCCTGCCATTTTTCACGACTTCGCAATTTATTATCCACGTGTTCTTATTTACTTATCACTGGGCCCATAACCTTTTGTAATTTCCTTACGCACAGCTCTTCAGCGTTAAGTTAACAAGAAGACGATATTTGATTGTTGATTGATTTTTATTTAAGAAAACGACGCGACTTATTTGGCGGTCTGAAACGAAGTGCAATTACATGGTATGATGAAATTCATTTTTGACGAACGATCAGAGTTGCCAGATCGTTGTATTTCATTCGCATGGTTGCCAGATTGTTACATTTGTATTATGTTTACATTTTGCAACATGATAAAAATAAAAAAATTTAAAAGAAAAAGAAAACCAGATAATATTTAATTTTAGTATATAACAGCTATAGTCTTACTATCTTTAGTTTGATTAGAGTGAGTGTATTGTTTACATCGGAATCAACCTTGAAAACCCGAATTAAACCATGTTAAACCACATGAAAACAGCGAAAAAACAACAAGAAAAACAGCGAAAAACCACATGAAAAACAGCGAAAAACCACATGATAACAGTAAAAACCGCTTGGAAACCAAAAAACCGCCAGAAAACCAGAAACCACCTCCAAAGGTGTTGATTGGTTTATATCTGGTATTTTAAATAACTTAAAAATGGATGAACATATACTAAAAGAATTGACGAAAACAATAAGCGCACTAAAAAGAAAATATCAAAGCATTAAATTATGTAGAGCCGCAAATGAATTTCAACTGGAGGAAACGTTTAAGCCAATAAAAAAACCTCCTCAAAAAATCGTTAGGAGGAATGAAATAGCTAAGTAGCTTATGAAAGTAAAAAAAGAAGAAGGGGAAAGACAAGTGAATACTAAGAATGAAATTAATATGGCTGAAACCATTAGTGATTATTATGATGCAATAGATAGAGGAATAACTGAGCTTCGAACACAAGATTTTTCGTTTGCACCAAGCTGGGATAGTTATAATAAAGCTGATACAATTAGTAATGGGGACCAGAGTCTAACGAATACAAAAACTGAAGAGATCTTTAATCTTAGTGTAAATGAATTAGAACGTCAGAATAAGCTTGATAAAGCATAAGGACCTGCTAAAAAAAAAGTGGGCAAATTAGGTTGGGTAGTTCTAAAATTAGTGTTTAGAACAATAAAATTGAGTTACAAACTGGTGAAAAATGGAATCTAACTCCAGGATTATATTCTTTAATATGCTTGAATAAGCCTAAAGGTTATAATGATACTGATTTGGATGTATATCAGAAAATCTTTACAAAGACCAATGCGGATAGAAAAAATCATCTACCTCATGGTTCGCTCAAGGAAAATAGTTCTTTCAAGTACACACAAATAACAAAAAAAACTTTGCTCAAAAAATGACGAACCAAGTGCATTGTCTACACCTTTAAACAATAAATCGATACATGAGGGTGGAAGTTTTATGACTCTCACTTCAACTAAGCCGAATTTAGTTTATTGGGATGGTCCAAATGAGATTCTACAATCTCATATAGATAGACTTAAACTTTTAATTGCCTCACAGGCAGCTGGAAACTCCAATCATAATAATGAAATCGTTTCGATAATTGCAGAGCTTCGTGAAGCAAACATTATTTGATAAATAAATGAATCTGTGATGATGAATCGATGATCATTGGCAAGCAGACTTAGTGGAAATGCAAAATTACTCCTCATCGAATAAAGGTTATAGATATCTATTGACAGATATTGATACATTTTCTAAGAATGCATGGGGACAAGCTTTGAAAACAAAAACAGCGAAAGAAGTTAAACATGCATTCTCGTGTATTCTTAAGGAAAATCGAATACCTAAGAATTTGCAGACTGATGATGGAAAAGAATTTTTTAATTCAGACTTTAAGAGTTTGTGTAAAAAACATGATATAAATCATTACTCAACTTATAGTTGTCTTAAGGCATCAATTGTTGAACGTTTTAATAGAACACTCAAGGAGATGATGTGGAGAGAGTTTAGTTATAATGGAACGTATTGATGGATTAAAATTTATAAACTATTGATAAATGAGTATAATAGCATACATCATAGAACAATTCAAATGGCTCCAATTGAAGTAAATTCATCAAATGAGACAAATTTATTAAATCTACAATCATTTAAAAATCTTTAATGGTAGTAAATTTCTTGTTGGAGATTATGTGCGCATTAGTAAGCATAAACATGCATTTGAAAAGGGGTATACACCAAACTGGACAACTACAATTTTTAAAATCAATGAAATTCAGAATACGAATTCCACTACATACATGTTGGAATGCTATCAAGGTGCAGTTCTGAAAATAGGTTTCTATAAAGAAGAGTTGAGGAAAACAAGATTTCCGGACACGTACTTGGTTGAAAAGATAATAAGGCGACGAAATGATAGAGCACTAGTTAAATGGCTTGGGTTCACCAATGATCAAAACCCTTGGATAAATATAAATGAAATTTTGTAAAGATAGATGTGTAAACGTATGTGTGCGGACTATGCAGTCGGTGTAGAGTTTGGGATATAAAAGAGTGTCCTGAATAGAACTGACTCATACAAAAAGATGTCGCAGAACCGTCAAGACTTGTTTAGCATGATGGACGAAAGGAATCCGATGGACTTTCATTTGGAGGAATCCATATCCTGGCCGATCCCTACTTTAGGAGGTAACAACGATGGGTTACATTAAAATAAAATAAAAGAGACACATTTCTTCTGTCTTTTGTTTTCAATATATTTGTTTGTTTATTTATTTATATTTCTATTCTTAATTCTACTTACAAATTATTGGATTATTTATTTATTTAAATATTAAATATTATGTGTTTGGGCTCATGTAATTAAATAATAAGCTATTTGTAAGTGCGCTGAAGTTTGCGCAGACACACAGCAAAGAAGTAAATATCAACAAATAATATTGCAAACACTGCACTCAACAGCAGTGGGTCAGCGGCCGCCTAATATTGCAAACGCTGACTTCAGCGGTTGCCTCATTTGTGAGGAGCCATATAGCTTTAGCATATGCTATATGCGCCCCTCGCAACAACTACCACATATGCTATAGACAGCCCTCTCAACAACTGCAACGAACGCGTCAGCACATTTCGTCAACAACAAAATCAACGCCAAACAGCGATCAGAACCAAAGGCACACTTACCTTTGGTCAGCATATTATACAAGAAGCCCACCGTGGGAGAACAAGCTCATATCACAACCAGCACGTGCCTACGTCAGCGGACACCACCACTTGGTTGCCTCACACTAAGGTCGCTGTACTCGATGGCATTAGCCCAGCGGTTGACCCATATTACGATCGTTGCCCTCAGCGGAAGCATAACAACGGCCACACTAGAGAGTAGGAGCGTAGGAATTGCGATCGCTGAACTTGATGCACGCGCAACACAAAACTCTCAAATAATGTATTTTAGAGATAAGAATTTGATGTATAAATAAATCCATGCTCATCAGAGCAAAACAGTTCGAATCTAATCGTCAACTCCGTTGTTTGATTTCTATCATCGCACTTACTGTGCGCATCGAAGGATCTCGCTCTCCGTAGTCCACCTAGTTACAAGTGCTAGTTGCTACGCTCTTAGTAGTCAGTTTATGTGCTGAATACTTCCCTTTACACACAAACATTTTGGTGACCCCGGTGCGCGTCTACACATGGAAACACGATGCTGTTGGTCTTCATAGACCGCTTCTCGAAGTGGACCGAAATGGTACCACTTAGAAGCGCTACAACAGCAGCACTGCAAAAGGCCTTCAGAGAGAGGATTCTGGCACGATTCGGTGTACCAAAGGTATTAATAACCGACAACGGCACACAGTTCACCAGCAGGGCGTTCAAAAAGTTCCTGGAGGATATGGGTGTTAAGCACCAATTTACTGCGCCATATACCTCGCAAGAAAACCCCACGGAACGAGCCAATCGCATCGTGAAAACGATGATCGCGCAGTTCGCGAGGAACAACCAGGAAGGTGGAATGAGGCGCTACCCGAGCTGACACTGGCAGTCAACATCAGCGTATCGAGCACTACAGGGTACAGCGCCGCCTTCATCACACAAGGACGGGAGCCGAGGCTACCAAAGGCGTTTTCCGACGAAGTGGCGATCGGTACGGGCCAAGTAGCGCACACTCCGACCGAAAATGAAATTAGGAGCAAAGAAATTTTCGAGATCGTTCGGCGGAGCTTGGAGAAGGCGTCT